>CAUYQG010058084.1:0-29972 GCA_963574415.1 Tarsius wallacei
AAAGGTTCAAAGTATTGAGATAAAGATGGAAAGAAAGAGCAACTGGGGTTTGTTCAGTCAGGGTATGTCCTCTTTCATTATGCCCTTAGCTGTTATTTAAGATTTTTTTTTTTTTTGAGTTGGAGTCTCACTCTGTCGTCCCGACTGGAGTGCAGCGGCCGCTCCCGGCCCACGCAGCCTCGACCTGCTGGGCTCCGGCGATCCCTCCGCCTCAGTCTTCCGAGTAGCTGGAACTACAGGCACGCGCTACCACGCCTGGCTAATTTTTTGATTTATTGTAGAGAGGAGGTCTCGCCAAGTTGCCCAGGTGGGTCTCGAACCCGCGGGCTCAGGCAATCCACTCACCTCAGCCTCCCAAGGCGCAGGATTACAGGCTGAGCCACCGAGCCCGGCTTATTTAAGATTTTTCACCTGCCTTTTGTAAAAAAAAAAAAATTTAGGAAAGCAAATTTTGATTTATTTAATCTTTCAGATACCTCTGTATGTAGTTAAAAAAATGTATCTCATTGTTTCTGCAGGGTTTTTGGTCTCTTCTTTTCTAATATGCCTTGCAAATAAACAATTTTATCCAAATTAAACCTTTCCCATCATGGCCACTTTAATTCTGAGTTTCTTTCTAATGAAATTAACCCATTCCTCCCAAATGTACATAATTTTTATATATACAATTAGCAGGAGCCCCAGAAAGTGGAATCCCAGATTTCTCATCTTGTGACAGTCAATTCGACCCTGAGCTCAATTTAGTTTCTGTCTAACCCAGGCAGACACCTGAGGCCTCTTAGCTGAGTCTAATTCAGTTATTTGTCAAATCCAATCCAACACTGGACCCAGTCTAGTTTTTGCCAGTGACTCGTTAGCCACTGCAAACCCCAGAAGGTCACATGCCCTTTCACAGCATGAAACTTTGGATTCAAAAGCCATTAAAAAAAAAAATCAAATGTTCAACACACCCACACACACAAAAGCAGGGTCCTACCCAAGAGGGACTCACAACTTTTGGGGGGGTCTGTGAGGAAGACAGAGGATCTCAAAAGAGGTCAGCGGTGCCTCTCCTGCATTCCACGGCGGTCTCAAATTGGGTCACATCTGGCTTGCCAACATTGTCAAAAGACAAAATTATAACAAATTTAGTTTAAAGATCTTTTTAAATTTATGATTCCAGAAGCAACTTCTGAACCCAGGCTGGATCAAAAATGTGCTCAAACTCAGATAAGCTCAAAACATAAATCCACAGAGCTTTGGAATCTGAGGCAGAACTTACCCACCCTCCCCATTGCTGCAAATGAGCTATGGACTCTGGGTCTGGCAGGTACCTCACTTGGCCACTCACTGCTCCTGGAGTTGCTGGAAGCTCCACTTCAGATTCTACTTCTGACACCAATATGTTAGGAGAAGAACTTTAGAACGGGCTCGGTGGCTCATCCTGTAATCCCAGCCCTTTAAGAGGCGATGAGTGGACTGCTTAAGCCTGCTGGTTCGAGACCAGCCCAGGGAACTTGGCAAGACCTTGTCTCTACAATGAATCAAAAATTAGCCAGGCATGGTAGCATGCACCTGTAGTTCTGGCTACTTGGAAGGCTGAGGCGGAAGAATCACTGGAGTAAGCTGACGCTGGGGTAGCCGTGAGTGTGCCACTGCACTCCAGCCTGGGCGACGGAGTGGAACTCCGACTCAAAAAAAAAAAAGATAAGAACTTTAGACAAATTAAATTTGAGTTTAATTGAGTAAGAAATTGTTCATATTCATAGATTGGGCAATCCTCAGAATGAGGATAGGTTCAGAATAACTCCAGGGCTACCAAGTCGTCAGATAGCATTTATGGGCAGAAAAAGGAAACTGACTACAAAAAACACAAAAGAGGTACAGAAACAACTGGATTGGTTACAGTTCGGCAAGTGCCTTATTCAAAGGAGTTTGAACAGTTGGCTGCTTGTAATTGGCTGAAGCTTAGCTACTGTGGATGGCTGAGACTCTGCTACATGTTATAAGAGTAGGTTACAGTCTGTTGACCCATCAAGGTAGGTTACACTTCAGTATGTATACAGAAATGTTTAGGCAAAACTTAATTCAATTTAATACACTCGTCTTTTTTTTTTTATTATAGTCATTCTCCTGGGTGTGAATTGGTATCTCATGTGAGTTTGATTTGCAGTTCCCTAAGGGCTAATGCTTGATAGTCTCCAGATAGTACTGGCCAACCCAGCTTCTCTCCACTCTTCTTGCTTGTAGTTCACAGAATAATTGTTGAATACTTTGGGAACGCAACATCCTGAGATAGGGAGAATATGCCTGAAATAGCCCAGGCTTTGTTCCTGTCCCTACTAGGGAATGTAACATCTTGGGCAGGCCCTGTTTCTCTCTCCCCTAGAAACAAGATGCCCTTCAATGCTTTAGTCCTGTGATTCATATTCCCTGAAGTATATAATAACAGGTGGACTTCTTTTAGGGGTAGCCCAGTTGTGCAAGGGGGCATGCACAGTCAAGACTTCATCCACTCTGGGCAGCTTTCCTGAGCATTGGGGAACTGGCTCTTGATGAATGCCAGGCTTCTTTTGTCCATTGCTGCCTATCTGTAAGTAATAAATTCACTTCACATAACTTGTTGCATGTGAGTGTAGACTTGGGTAGGTAGGAAAACTTGTAGCCCAGGATGCGGTGGGCAGAAATGTTTGGACTACTCTGGTGGTTGGCATAGTGATGATCTTTGCTGCTCTCCATGCTGTGGAGATTGTCTCTTGGGATCAGGAATTAGAAAACCAGTTTCACAGTTAATGATACTAATGATCTTTTCATGCACGTATTTACTCCTTTGTTGTCTTCTAAGAGTTTTATAGTTTCAGCTCTTACTTTTAAGTCTGTGAGCTACTTTGAGTTAAATTTTGTGTAGGATGTGAGGTAGGGATCCAACTTTATGCTTTTTTGTGTATGAATATCCACTTGTCCCACCACCATTTGTTAAAAAGACTGTTGTTTCCCCCCATTGAATTGCTTGGCCTCTTTGTCATAAGTTAAATGCAATGGTTTATTTCTGGACTCAGAATGCCCTTACATTGTTCTTGACATGCCCTATTTCAGAAAAATATTTTTCTTAGCTATACTATACATATACAAAGAGCATACAATTCAAATGTGTAATTTTGATACATTTTTGCAAAGTGAACAGAACTATATAACCAATAGCCGGAGTTAAAAATATAACATTACTAGCATCCCAGAAAACTCCTTATACCTCTCCTAGTCACTACCCCCAAAGGTAATAAATCTGACCTTTATTGCCACAAATTAGTTTTGTCTTTTTTTGAACTATATACAAATGGAACCATATAGCATATACTATTTCTTGTCTGGCTCCTTACCCTTAATATTTTGTTTGTGAAGTCCATTCATGTTGCTGCATGTAGCAATGGCTCATGCATCTCATTGTTGTAAAGTATTCTGTCATATGGAATTCCAGTTTTTGTTTATCCATTCTCCTGTTGATGGACACTTGGGTTGTTTTTAGTTTTTGGCTTTTGAGAGTAATGCTGCTTGACGCATACTTAAACCTGTCTTTGAATGAGCATAAATATGCAGTTTAGCCAGGTATTTGCCTAGGAGTGGAATTGCTGGGTCACAAAGTATGTATACGTTCAGCTTTAGTAGATGCTATTGAATGGTTTTTCAAAGTGGTTGCACAAATTTACATTGACAGTAAAGCATCCATTTATCAAAAGATGCCACTAACAGAATGAGAAGTTCACAAAGTGGAAGAAAATATTTGCAATACAAGTATTTATATCATAATAAGCAAAGAGCTCTACAAATCAACAACAAAAAGACAAAGCCCAGTAAGGAAACAGGCATATGGCCAGAATAGACACTTTCACAAGGAAGAGAGCAAAATGGCCAATAAACATATGAAAAGGTGCTCAACTTTATTAGTCACCCAAGAAATGCAGATTGAAGCCACAGTGTGCTAGAATACACCCAGCAGAAATGATGAAGTTGTCGGCAGGAATGTGGAGCCACCAGAAACCTTCATGCACTCTTATTTAGGTATCTTAAATAGGTACAAATAGCGTGTTCACATTTGCTAATTTATGACTGCAACATTTTCTTCACTTTCACAAGATTGTGCAACCACTTTCCCCCAACTTCTCACATCATACATCAAGTTTTTCAAGACAAATATCAGAGTGTTAAGTTGTATTTGGGTCCAATATTGTATTCACGTATAAAATGTGAATGGGTGGCCGGGCTCAGTGGCTCAGCCTGTAATCCCGCACTTTGGGAGGTCGAGGTGAGTGGATTGCCTGAGCCCACGGGTTTGAGACCCACCTGGGCAACTTGGCGAGAACTCATCTCTACAATAATTCAAAAAATTAGCCGGGCGTGGTAGCGCGTGCCTGTAGTTCCAGCTACTTGGAAGGCTGAGGCGGAAGGATCGCCGGAGCCCAGCAGGTCGAGGCTGCAGTGGCTGGGAGTGGCCACTGCACTCCAGTCTGGGCAACAGAGTGAGACTCCAACTCAAAAAAAAAAAAATGTGAGTGGGTTAAGGAACTGGGATAGTGTGGTCACCTAGCTACTAACCTGGTGATCATTCCCTTATTTTTCTACTCTGCAATACATTTCTAAGAAGATGGCAGGGTCTGATTTTAATCCTCACGCTGTTGTCTTATTTTCCACAGTAGGGACAAGCAATCTTAAAGTAAGTAGGTCTGCAAGCCAGTGGGGCAGTAGTAGGATCCCAGACTTCTGTGTGTGGCTTCAAAAACCTCTATGGTTTCCACCTGGCTGATCTCCTTGCTCTCTGCATGCATGTGCTCCTGTGGCTTTTGCAACCTGTTCCTGGTTTAGGGTTCCAGTCTCAGCTCCTGCAACTAGATTCTCACTTGCCTGCCGCTTGCCCCAGGCTCTGCCTTGCAGGCATCCTCATCCTCTGTGGGTGACCCCAAAGTACTATGCACAGGAAATCAAGGCAGGGACCAGGGGTGCTTGTGTGGCAGTATGAGTCAAATGTCTGGTGGGTGGGAGGACAGCAGGTAAGCTAAATCAGAGCACAGAGGTCAAGGCAGGTGAAGTGCACATTCTTGTCAGTCCAGTATCCAGTAACCTTCTTGTAACAGCACACTGTCTTTGAGGAACTGTCCATTCTGCTCTCTCGGTCAGTATGATTTGGACAGGGCTAAATCCACCCCCGGTTCCAGGATGCTGAGGTGACTGGAGCCTGGCCAAACAGAACATTACATTTCCCTGGCCACAGAGATGGGTGCAGGCATAGCCAAGTGACTCAAAGCTATTGTGGTATAGTTGGAAGAGAATTACTTTTTCTGCAGAGAATGAAAGCTTAGGGTTTGGGTGGCCATTTTGCTGGTAGAAGGGGATGGTTGCCTTCGAAAGAACAGATTGCAGAGCAGAGAGACCAAGTTCCAAAGACAGTGTTGAAATTCCTTGGTCCCTCTGTGCAGAAAGCCAGGACTACCCCTAGATTGTCAAATTATGTGAGTCAACAAATGTCCTTTTTATCGAAGCCAGCTTTGGTTGGGTTTCTGTTACCAAGATACATCTAGTTCCACAGGCAACGATTGAGTTGTATCAGTGGCATTCACAATGGTTTCTGCAGGGCTTTAAGAGTCAAGGCAGGGGACTGAGACAGCACCATGGGTGGGACAGGAGATAAGATAGGCAGAACCCTTGGGCTTTATCCCTATCAGCTTTGTGTCTGTCTGTTTTGCATGTTGGGATTCCACATAAAATTTCATGTGAAAATCAGATTTTGCTGCTAAAAAGTTTGTAAACCCACTAGGTGATATAGCTGAGGAACAATAACAAGAAGAAGAAATACCAGAACACAACTGAGTCTGATTTGTCTGATACACCTGTCT
This sequence comes from Tarsius wallacei, assembly GCA_963574415.1. Classification (NCBI taxonomy): domain Eukaryota; kingdom Metazoa; phylum Chordata; class Mammalia; order Primates; family Tarsiidae; genus Tarsius; species Tarsius wallacei. The sequence goes on from CAUYQG010058084.1 coordinate 5,865, forward strand.
TGTAATATACTTTAATGACAGCTTTCCAATACTTACAGACTTTTCTGAGGAGACAGGTGGTAATAACTAATATGACTATATAATATTGTATTGTAAAATATGACAATATTCAGTGATCTTTGTAATTCAGTGAATCAGTATCTTCCAAATGATCAATGCAAGGGAAGTTTCATTCAAAGTGCAAGATACACTAATGAATATTTTTTCTTTTTTTTTTGAGTTGGAGTCTCACTCTGTCGCCCAGACTGGAGTGCAGTGGCTCCCGGCCACTGCAGCCTCGACCTGCTGGGCTCCGGCGATCCTTCCGCCTCAGCCTTCCAAGTAGCTGAAACTACAGGTGCTCGCTACCACACCCAGCTAATTTTTTGATTTATTGTAGAGATAAGGTCTCACCAAGTTGCCCAAGTGGGTCTCGAACCCGCGGGCTCAGGCAATCCACTCACCTCAACCTCCCAAGGCGCGGGATTACAGGCTGAGCCACCCAGCCCAGCTTATTTATTTTGTTGTTAAAATTGTATGTTTGGTCATTGAGAGTTCTTTCTGTTGACACCTGTGTGTCTTTGACACACTCCATCAAAGTGAGGTTTTTGACTTTCTGATGTTACAAGATGACTTATCCTATATGATCCCTTCCCTAATCCAATTACTGATATCTCCAAGAATCCTTGATTCTTTTTATCGAGAAATGCTATTGGAAGCATTCTGGGTGTTGAACATGCTCACTGTGCTGTGTTACGTCTTGAATGAGATAAAAATAGAGCCCTGATAAGGATATTTCCTAATAAATTATCACTATATTTTAAAAATAATACCTTTCACTTATTTCATAGATAAGCTTCGAAGGCAACATGGGAGACTATACTTGTGAAGACTTGGCTTCCTTCAGAGATGGTACATGGTCCTTGGATCCTCTGCACCATTCTTGATTACTCAGGTTTCATAAAATCATTTTCTTTAAGATTATGATTATATTCACCCAATAAAAACTCTGATCACTGTAATTTTATCATCATCTGTTTCCATGTACTCATAGAAGAAAAAAGTTTTAAAAGTCATACTACCTAAGTTTTTAGCCTCAGAAAATAGAAAAAGAGGAAATTAAACGCAAAGTAGGTAGAAAAGAGGAAGTAATGAGGGAAGAGCAGTAAAAAGTGAAATGAAAAATGGACAAAGAATAGGGAAAACTAACATTTTCAAAAGTCGAGTTCCCTTTGAAAAGATTGAAAAAATGATAACAGTAATAAGACTTATTAAGAAAAAGTGGGGAAATCACAGATTATTGGTATATGAATGAAAAATGAGATATCACCACAGATAAGGCAGACAAAACTGATAAAAAGAAATATTTTAAACACCACCATACCAATAAATTCAACAATTTAAATAAAAGTAGATACATTTCATGCAAATTACAACTTATTAAAATTGGCATGTGAAAAATAGAAAATACGATCAAACTTATATCTAGTAAATAATTAAATCCATAATTAAAACTTTCGCACAAAGAAAACTCTATGCCCAGATGGCTTCACTGATGAATTCTGTCAAATATTAGCAAAGAAATAAGATAAATCTTATACAAACTCTTTAGAAAAATAGAAAGGGAACACTACACAATTCCTGTTATTAGATTAACATAATCCTTCTAGCAAAACCTGACAAGACATTACTTAAAAATATAATTACAGGCCAATAGTCCTAAAAAGTATAAACAAAGAAAATCAAATCCAGCAAGTGTTATTTATCTAAGAATGCAAGGTTGGTTTAATATTTGAAAATGATTCAAAATAATTTACTACATTAAATAACAAAATTACATAATCACTACATTAAAGAAAAAAATCATCATCAAAGAAACAACTGCACTAATAATACACTTATTGAGAGAATATGAAAAGCTTTTCACCTGAAAATCAGAAACAAGATGAGAAAGTTAACTTTCATCACTTCTAAAAAATTGTACTGAAAATCCTAGTTAGTGCACTAAGGCAAGCAGTGAGTCACAAAATGTCTAAATATTGCAAAGGAAAAAAGTGAAACTATATTTATTTACAAATATCATTTTTATGTGGAAAATACAATGGTATCTGCAAACAACTACTAGAACCAGTGAGCAAATTCTTGCATCTTAGGATACAAGGTCAAAATACAAAAAAGTGATTGTATCTTTATATATTAGCAAAAGTGATTGGAAAATGAATTTTTAAAACACTTCCATTTACAATAGCATCAGAAAACATAACATAATTAGCAATACACTTTACAAAAAGTGTGCAATATTTCTACACTGAAAATAATCAAAATATCCTAAAAGAAAAACTTAATAAATGAAGAGCTATACTATGTTTATAGATTGTAAGACACTATGTTGTCAAGATATTAATCTAGAACAAAGGTCATAAAACTATTTCTCTAAAGGGTCAAATTGTATATATTTCAGGATGTGTAGAACATATAGTCCCTGTGGTAACTATGCAACACTTCAGTTGTAAGACCAGTCATTCACAAACAATGCCTAATTGGATGAGCATGGCTGTATTTTAATAAAACCTGTTTTTTATATTTAAATATAGAAGCACAGTTTTACTATCACCCAGGCTGGAGTGCAGAGGCACAATCATAAGTCATAAAAACTTCAAATTCCTGGGCACAAGTTATTCTCCTGTCACAGCTTCCTGGATAACTTGGACTACAGGCACCCACTACCATGCCTGACTAATATGTTTGTTTATATTTTGTATAGATAGGTCTTGCTATGTTGCCCAAGTTGGTCTCAAACCTTTGGCTTCGGGTACTCCTTCCTGCCTCAGCCATCTAAAGTGCTGTGATAACAGGCGTGAACCACCACACTTGGCCAATAAAAGTTTTTTTTTTTTTAAAGTGGCAGGCTGCACTTGGCCTATCAACCATAGTTTGTTAAACTCTGATTTATAGTATTAATTTGGTTAATATTAATAACATTAACACATAACGTTAATATTAATAAAGTTAATTTGAAATACGTATGGAATTCCTATAAATCAATTTTAAAAGACATCTTTTAATGAAAAAGGCAAAGGCTTTAACAGACACTGAGCATTTAACTGAACATTTATTATAAAATCATAAGATGTTTGTCTTAATTATTTTCCTTTTTCTTTTCTTTGTATTTTTCTTCCTTTATGCATGATTGCTTGCATGTAGTAATTTTGATAGAAAGTAGTTGCTAATAATTTATTACCTTCATATCTAACTCCCAGGGGTTGCCAGCAAGAAGAATTAGATTGTTTTTCTTCTAAAAAGCAATTTGATCTTGGTGGGGTACAGTGGCTCATGCTTGTAATCCCAGAACTTTGGCAGACTGAAGCAGGAGGATCTGTCTACACACACACACACACGCACATGCACGCACACACAAATAGCTAGGTGTGATAACACATGCCTATACTCCCAGCTACTCAGGTTGCTGAGGCAGAAGGATTGCCTGAGCCCAGAGAGGGGAGGCTGAGGTGATCCATGATGCCACTACACTTCAACCTGAGTGACAAAGAAATAACTTGACTAGCAAAAAAAAAAAAAAAAAGTAAAAAAGCTTAGTGATTCTAAGGTGATATAGACCTCCTCAATGGCATTTAGAAGTTTGACTGGCTGGGGGATGCAAACAACTTTGGTCACAGGGAATATCAATCCCTGAATGCCTACCTTACTCATAAAAGCCCCTAGTTATGTTTAAAGGCAAGTGATATTTTAGAGTTTTCCCGTTTCACCTTCACACCAAATCTTGTAAACTTTTATCTGTTCCTATTTGCTGACATGTCAGTGTCTGGTTCTCTGTACATCAAGTATTCAAATCTAACTTTGGCGTCTGTAATAATTTTATTAAAGAAGATATTCAAGTGACCAGCACACACATACACACAGAAAGGCAATAAATGGCCAACGTATTAAAAGTTTCTCAATAATTTATTTCAACACAAGTCAATTATTTAAGTACTAATTTTTTGAAAATAAGCATCATAGCCTTTAGATCAGTTTTGTCCACAGAAAGAAACACTCTTGATTGAGAGATATAATCTCCCTTCTCACTACAGAGCTATTTGTACTAATACTGGGTGGCAGATGGTGAGAAGTCCTGCCTTGATGAAGATGGACTCCCCACCACTGTTGCAGCAAGGCCACAATTCAGGGGACCACAGATGCTTTCTTTTAATTCTAGTCATTAGTTTGGTTGAGCATACCTGTGACATTTAAAAAATAAATTTCTGAAACTCACAAAAACTGCAACTGGTGCTAGTTCCTTCTGGTCATTCTCTCCACATTACTTTTTGTTGTTTACTTACTCTGTGCTGTTTTGTGAGAGTTAAAAGTAAAAGAAAAAACAATTCAATTTTGCTCCTTTCTATTTAAAATGAACTGGTCAAATTAAAACATCATGTAAATTGAAACAAACTTTAATTACATAAACAGATTTTAACATTTGACAGATTCAATCATTTTGAGGCAGGAAAACTTGCATAACTTAGATATAGACAGATGAGTTTCTTACAGGCAGGCATAGCTTAGATAATTAAGAAACCAGATGATCAGGCATCTGGGCACCATCTTATCAGGACATAACTCTATTGAACAATTCCTACACTGACCAGGCATACCAGACTCAAATTTGGAATGAGGGGCAGCTGGCATAGTCAATCACAAATACCATAAACAAAGGCAATCAGGAGTTACAAGAAATACCGTGTCATGGCACTCCAAGAGGAAACTTAATTAAACAGCAACTTTTCTTCTTATCTCAAAAGTTCCTTATGACACAAGCAAGCTTACGAGTAAAACTTGTGATTGAAAGCTTGTTTTAACCCAGATAGGCCACAAATCTTAACTTAGAAAATAGGTTACTTAATCATCATTTTGGACAATATATAAAGCATTCTGCTAACAGCAAGTCTGTGCCCTTTCCCTTAAGGCATGCACAATCTCTGTTGAAAGTTCCTTTTTCTTTTCTCTCTGTCTCTCTAATAAACAGTATTTTAACACTTTCTCTGCAACTTGTTCTGAAATTCTTTGCTGTGGTGAGTCAAGCACCCATGGAGCAACTACACCCCACACCATCTGGCATTATCTCCTTCCAGAAAAATGCCACAAATGTTTAACAAATATTTGATACTTTACATATGAAAGGCATCCTATGGTGTATATGGATAATCAGTCTTTAGGATTTCACAGTTTAGGGTAGTAGAGCATGAGAAATCAGGCAAATCTGAATTCAAATTTCCATTCTTCCTCTTAACTATCCATATGAGGCTGGATGAAGTACACCAATTCTTTTGTTTCTTTATCTGGTAAGTAATGTTGGTAATATTTATACTTCATGTGTCTTTGTGAAAGTAAATGAGATCATACATACAAAGGACTGCAGGGTACCTGACCATGGCAAGTTGCAGATATTAGGTCCCTTTCCCATTTCCTTCACATATTAAAAAAAGTCAGCTGTAAAGAGTTAGGGAGTGACTGAGCATACCATGCACCCAGTTTCAGATACTTAACAAAACCAAAAGAACACATGGTCTTTATCCTTCTGCATTGTAAACAGAGAAAGGTACTTATTGACCAGTGGTGACTAAGAACAGAGAATAGAGCATCCTCATTACACGCAGGCTACAGAGTTTCTAACTTGTAGAAGCAATAACTCACAAAAGCTCTGCTGAAGACTCTGTGTCTTCCTAGAAATAAGGATATCGTAGAAATTGTCCTTTCAAAAAATTTTTTTTTCAGTTTGTCTGCCACATTCATGGGAGTTTATAGCCTCTCTTTTATTATGAACTTGGATAAACAAATAATTGATTGGGATAGTGAGTGTTCAGTATTGTTCCTATTCCTCAAAGCATATTTAATCATGCGTAACTAGTCCTGAGAGACCCACATTGAAGCAAACACCTATTTCTTGTTCTTCCCTCTATACTGTCATGCAGATTTATGCAATATTTCCCTAATTCATAAGCCAAGGAATAGCCCATATGCTGAATTACAGCAATGTGTAACATCTATACATTGGTGGTGCATACCACAAAGAATACTTGGATGTTGCTCACATGTCTACAGGGATTATGTTTCTTCCTCCTTTATGCATCTTTGTTGCTTCTTTCTCAAGTCTTGCCTTTATCTTGCAGCAACACTCTGATTTTAACATAAGAATTACAGAGGTATGTGAGCAAACTCTTACACTGGTGTGTATGTTCTTTGGAACTTCTTCATACTAATCTTATCTGCTAAAAGAAACACATTCCGTTTACTTGACTAGAATCAATACAAAATATCCTAATAGCTCTGTGATGAATCTGGTCTACTATGCTGTAAAAATGTGTTTTAAATTTTTGGAATAACTAAGCAATTTTTTATAGAAGCTAAGTTCCAAAACTAAGAAATCCGAATGGTTAATGTATAAATATAAGTAATCAGATAAATGTTCTTTTTAATCAAAGGTCTGCTTTAAGCTCTTAGATGTGAAGAGAAAAAATGAATCATAAAAAACATGTACTTGAAAAATTACTATTATTGAATTTTATGAAATCTGGAACTTCATACCATTGCATAGCAAGTTGCTCAAAAACAGTGTCCCTGTTCTGTCACTAGCTAGCTAGTGACTTGAGTATATTGCTTCATCTTTCCAAGTCTTAGTTACCCTGACAACAAAATAGAAGTTGTAGTAACTTTGTTTACCTCATACAGTTACCATGATGATTGAATGAGCTAATGTGCATATACCTGCTTAAGTGACAAGGACAAAATGTTTTCTTGTATGAGTTTTCCCATGCTTTTCTTACTCAATTCCTGTAAAGGAAAACAATTTTTTTCCTTTCTTTTCCTTTTCCTTTCCTTTCTTTTCATTACATTAATTTTCCTCCTATACTTGCCTTTAAAAATTATCTTTCCTTACTCCATTCCCAGGCTTTTGTGATACAGATTCAGAATAAAGGTGGCAGCAGTAGGGTGGAGAGAAATAATGGCAGAGAAAAGTAAAAGAGAAACAAAGAGACAAATCTTGTACAGACTTCAGGAAACATAAGAGGCAGTTGTCTGAGAGACATCAGAGCAATGAGATACTGAACATTTTAGGAGGGGAAGGTGCTGAGATGTGTTGAAATTTGTTACAGTGGGTTATGGACAGAATATCCTTTAATCATCTTCAAGAGATTCAAATGAACTTTTCTTTTTAATCACTTTTGGTGGCTGAACTGTGCTTCTTTGATGTCACTATGACAATAGTGAAACACACTGGATTTCAGCTTATATATAAGTTTCTACCATGGTGACGATGATAGCTACTGTTTTCCTATATGCCAGTGTGTGTGGGAGCAGTCTTCTTCACTAACTTTTCATGGGAATAGGATAATGGTTTGTGGTCAAGTATACTCAAAGAAGGTAGCATAAAACAAAAATCTGCCTTCTAAATAGTAAATTATCTTATTTTTTGAGAAATTATAAGCAAAATTATAAGAAACTATAAGCAACAATTTACACAACAGCTTCTCTGAAATCCCCAAACTGGACAAAAAAATCTAGCTGGAAGCACCTCAAACATTTTGACATCTAAGGAAATACACAACAAAGTAGAGACTAGGGAAAACCAAAGTCAGATTTAGTGCCCTATCTTGTAATTGACATTTAATGAGAAAAAACCCTTCGGTTTTTCATTTCCACATCTGCAAAATAAAAAAGGTAATAGAAATCACACTGTTCCTGAAGGATTAAGTTCCCATGGAATTACCTTTGAGATGAAAATAGTAAAGCAAAAGCAGAGATGAGTTTTTCAGAGCTCTGAGTCCTTCACCTGGACTTCAATTAGGAGACATGTTCTCAAAACTTTTATTGATGGAGTAGAAAATTATATTTGGAAATTTAAAAAAGATAATCTTTGCTTAAAATTTTTGTTACCATATTACCAGCTCTACCCCCTGCTAGTTTTTTAAATTTTATTAGTGTATGTATTTTTATGTATGTATGTATGTATGTATTTATTATAGAGTTGTGGGATACAAGTGAGGATTTACTGCATAAGCAGGCTGCATACAGGTGAAGTTTGGGCTTCTAGGTGGCCCTCACTTCCCATGAGTGGACCAGGTACTCTTTGTGTTGTCACATGTCCCCTGTCCTCTTCCTTCCCTCATTCCCCTAGCAGTGCTCAGAGACTACTGAACTCACCCTTCTTCTAATGTGACTATTGTTCAGGGTCCACTAATAAATGAGAACATGAGGCATTCAATTATTTGTTTCTGTGATAGTTCACTTAGTATGATGGTCTCCAACAGCATCCAAGTTGCTGCTAAGGCCATGATTTTGTTCTTTATGGCAGTGTAATATTCTATCATGTATGTATGCCACATTTTCTTAATCTGGTTCACTTCTGATGAGGGGCAGAGTTGGTTTCATCTTTTTGCTATTGTGAATAGTGTGGCAACAAACATGTGTGTGCAAGTATATTTTTGACAGAGCGATTTATGTTTCTCTGGGTATATTCCAAGGAGGGGGATTGCTGGATCATATGGAAGATCTATTTTTAGTTCCTTTAGAATTCATCACACTGATTTCCATAAGGTTGAGACAGCTTACATTCCCAACAAAAGTGTAGAAACAGTCCCTTTTGTCCACAGCCATGCCAGCGAAATGAAAGGAAAACAAACAAACTCATTAAAAAGTGGACAAAGGACATTAATAGATGCTTCTCAAAAAATGACAAACAAGCAGCAAACAGACACATGAAAAACTGTCATCAGAGAAATGCAAATCAAAACTACAGTGAGATACCACCCAACTCTGGTAAGGAGATTATCATTCATAAGTCAAAAAACAACAGGTGCCCATGTGCCTGCAAGCTTTTTTATTTTTATTTTTTTAAATAAAGATGTGGGAGCCGGGCTCGGTGGCTCAGCCTGTAATCCCGCGCCTTGGGAGGCTGAGGTGAGTGGATTGCCTGAGCCCGCGGGTTCGAGACCCGCCCGGGCACCTTGGCGAGACCTCATCTCTACAATAAATCAAAAAAAAAAAAAAAAAAATTAGCCGGGCATGGTAGCGCACGCCTATAGTTCCAGCTACTTGGAAGGCTGAGGCGGAAGGATCACCGGAGCCCAGCAGGTTGAGGCTGCGGTGGCCGGGAGCGGCCACTGCACTCCAGTCTGGGCAACCAAGTGAGACTCCAACTCAAAAAAAAAAAAAAAAAAGATGTGGGGTACAATTCAGGGTTAGATATACAAATGCTGATTATGCAAGTACCCTTATTGATGAGATATGCCCCTCATACCCCTAGCAGTTTCCTTCAACTGCCAATTCGGCCCTCCTCCCCTGGCAGTTTCCCATTACTGCCAATCTTTTTCTTATAGTATTTTAATTGCTCAAAGTCCGCTTATGAGTGAGAACATATGGTACTCTGTTCTTTGTTTCTCTGATAGATCACTGAGTATGATCAACTCTAAATCCATCTAAGTTGCTGCAAAGTCCATGTGTTTGTCCTTTGTGGATGCAAAATATTACATTGTGTATATATACCACATTTTTTTAAACCAGTTCAGCTTCGAAGGACAGCATGGGTGGTTCCACGTTTTTGCTACTGTGAATAGAGCTTCAACAAACACAGGTGTGCAGGTATCTCTTTCGTAGAATGATTTGAGTTCCTCTGGATATATTCCCAATAGGGGAATTGTTGGGTCATATGGAAGGTCAATTTCTAGTTCATTCAGAAATTGCCACACTGTCTCCCAAAGAGGTTGCACTAGTTTGCATTGCCACTAGCAGTGTAGAAGCATTCTCTTTTATCCCCATCCTCACCAGCATCTGTTGTTTGTTTTATTAATGATACCCATTCTTACTAGGGATAGGTGGTATATTATGTGGTTTTGATGTGCATTTCTCTGATGATAAGTGAGGCTGAGCACTTTTTCATGTGTCTGTTGGCTGCCCATTTATCTTCTTTTGAGAAGTGTCTATTCATGTCTTTTGCCCACTTTTTAATTGGGCTGTTTGTTTTTTTTTATTTTCTGTGTGTTTGAGTTCCTTGTAGATCCTAGATGTTAGACCTTTGTCGGATATACAGTTGGCAAGTATTTTTTCCCATTCTGTGGGCTGTCTCCCTGCTCTCTTGATGATTTCTTTTGCTTTGCAGAAACTCATTAGTTTGATGAAGCCCCAATTGTCTATCTTATTTCTTAAGGTATGGGCCTTCAGGGTTCTGAATAGGAATTGGTTGCCAGTTCCAATTTTCATAAGGGTGTCTCTTGCGTTTTCTAAGGTTCTTATAGTTTGAGGTTTTACATTTAGGTCTTTGATCCATTTGGAGTTAATTTTTGTGTATGGTGATAGGTAGGGGTCCTGTTTCAATCTTCTGCATGTGATCAGCCAGTTTTCTCAGCACTATTTACTGAATAGATTCTCCTCTCACCAGTGGTTGTTGTTGGAGGCTTTTTCAAAGATGAGTTGATTGAGTAATTAAACTTTGTTTCCAGAATCTCTATCCTGTTCCATTGATCTATATGTCTATTCTTTTACCATTACTAGGGTGTTTTGTTTACTGTAGCCTTAGAGTAAAGTTTGAAATCTGGAAGTGTGATACCTCCTGCTGTGTTTCTTTTGCTAAGGATTGTTTTGACTATTCGTGGTTGTTTATGTTTCCGTATGAATTTTTTCTGTTTTGTCATTTCCAGGTCTGAAAAGAAAGATGTTAGAAGCTTAATGGGTATTGCGTTGAATCTGTAGATTGCCTTTGGTAGGATGGACATTTTAATAATGTGGATTCTTCCTATCCATGATCATGGAATATTTTTCCATTTGTTTGTTTCTTCTTGGATTTCTTTCAGCAGTGTTTTGAGTTCTCATTGTGAAGGTCTTTTGCTTCTTGTGTTAGGAAGATGCCGAGATATTTCATTTATTTTTGTGGCTATTGTGAATGGGATTGTGTTTTAATTTGGGTCTCTGCCTGTTTGTTGTTGGCGCATAAGAATACAACTGTCTTTTGCACATTGATTTTGTACCCTGAGACTTTGCCAAAGTCCTTTATCAGTGTAGGGAGGTTTATGACAGATTCTCTTGGATTTTCAAGGTATAGAGTCATATTAACAACAAAGAGGAATAATTTGATTTCCTCTTTTCCTATTTGGATACCACTGACTTCCTTCTCTTGTCTAATTGTCTTGACTAGGACTCCAACACAATGTTGAACAAGAGGGGTGATAGTGGGTAGCCATGTCTTGTTCTAGTTTTCAGGGGGAAATGTTTCCAGTTTTTGTCCATTTAGCAATATGTTATCTGTGGGTTTATTGTAAATTGCACATACTATTTTGAGGTATGTTTCTTCTATACCTAAGTGTTTGAGGGTTTTTATCAAGAACCAATGCTGGATTTTATCAAAAGCTTTTTCTGCATCTAATGATATAGTCATGTGGTTCTTGTTTTTACATCTGTTAATGTATTTAATTACATTTATGGTCTTGTGAATATTGAACCAGCCCTGTTTCCTGGAGATGAAGCCTCCTGGGTCATATTGGATTATTTTTTGTTTTTTTTTTTTTTTTTTTCAGTATTTTTTATTATCAAATTGTGGGGTACAGTTAAGGATTAGATGTACAAATATGCTTCGTTCAGACACCCTTGGTGATAAAAGGTGTCTCCCCGTCCCCAGGCAGATATTGAGTATCATTAATCCCATCCCCCCTTTAACTGAATTGTTTAAACTGTGATCACTCATTCTCTTATTCACTTAAAAACATTGTAGGGGGTTGATATCAAGCATATACACAAAGCTCATGCAAACTAGTCAGGAATACAAAGGAAATATAAAAGAAAAGTAGTGTAAGGGCATATAAATAGTCAATTTTCAGTAGAGGATATTTGAATGAAAAAGAATAGTAAGTGATAATATCGAATGATAATAATAGCTAACATTATTTTGTCACATTTTCTTGTGACAGATTTTGCTCTTGGTGGCTACTTTTTTAAACAAATTTACTTCTAATAACAGAAGTATTATTATCCTATCTATTTTACAAAGGAGGTAACTGAGTCACAGAGTGGTTAATATATTCTATGACTACTTGGATGTATGCAGAAATCCTGAGTTTAGAACCTCATGTGTATATGGATACTCAATCTCACTAGTTATCAGAAAAACACCTATTAAAATAATAATAAATGAATACTACAATCAAATTTTCAAAGTGGGAAAATCTGTCACTATCAAATACTAGAGGGGATGTGAAAATATGTGTGAGGTTCTCTTCTCTTGATAAGTGTGCAAACTGGTGTGGCCATTTCAAAGAGCATTTTGCAGATTTTTTTGGAAACTGGGTATGCTGACCTTGTTGTCACAGCAGGTCTACTCTGAGAAACTCTCAAGTTGATGCCCACAGAGACATGAACTAGGATGCTTATTAGATCAATGTTGGAATGTAAAGGATTAAAAGTACCACAGGTGTCCTTTTTTTAGGGAAATGGATACCTTGGCATAATCTTAGGATGGTATGCTATAAAATAATTTAAAAAACTAATTAGATTTTATATTTAGAAATGTGAATAGATCTCAAACTTAGTTGAATGAACAAATAGTAAAAAAGTTAATGAGATTATAACATAATTCCATTTATTATGTGTATACACATAATGCTGTACATTTTTCTGAATATTCTTACATGTAAGACAGGTATGTTGGATGAATAGAAAATGCATAGGAGTAGTTACCAATAAGGAGAGGAGAATGCCCTAGGGAGTAGGGAATAAATTTATTTATTTATTTATAAGTGAATGAAATATAAAACAACAGAGGAAACTTTTACATAACACTGGTGAAAGCATAGCATAACATAAGCTTAATGTGGACAGAAATTTAGCCTGTTTAGTTTATCCTTGTATCCTGCATACCTAAGTCAGTGACTGGCACACAGCAGGTGCTCCAATAAGATGGAAATGAGGAATGAATGTATAAATTCAGAGAGATCAACTCAGATCTGTGTACTTGAGATGGAATCAAAACCTGTGCCTTTCCCCAATTTCAATTATATATATATTATATATATATGTATATGTGTGTATATATATATACATATATATGTATATGTATGTATGTGTGTGTATGGCTTTAAAAAACAGAATTTATTTATTAAAAAATGTGCATTTATTCTTACATGTTTAAACATCAGTCACCTTCAAAATACTCTCTGTTGCAATACACCTGTCAAGATGCTTTTTTCACTGCTCAGAACAGTTTTTCAACCCCTCAATTTTGATGTCTTTTAGTGCTTCTGCTGTTTTTTGTTTCACCGCTTTCACATCAGCAAAACGTTTCCATTTGAGGACTTTTTTCATCCGGGGAAACAAAAATAAGTCGCTTGATGAAAGACCGGTTTAACAGAGGGGTGGGGTATGGGAGTCATGTGTTTTTTAGTCAAAAACTGCTGAACACCCAGGATGGTGTGGACAGGTGCACTCAAAAACCACTCATCATGAAATGGGCAAATATGTTGAAGGAATCTCTAAAAATTAAATTCACTAAAGCTGTTCACAGCCTCTCACAAAAATGCTAGCTGGTACACTGATGCTGTTGGGTTTCTAGAATAGTTGCATAGTGGGGGAAGCATGTACTACAAGAAGCCCACCTTCTAATAGATAAATCTGAATATACCCATGGGGATAGAGAGTATCCCCATATATAAAGTCAATAGATCAGTTAACTAGTAAGAGATGAAAAATGTGAATCAAATATACTCTCTACCCCCATGGACTGTAATCTATTTAGGGATACTTGAGTGGAAAACAGTGAATAATGTCAAGTGTGATGAGTACTATAAGATAGATATTTACAGAATTGAGTGGAAGCACAGAGGAGGAATGCCTAAACATTTTTTCATTTGACCAATATTAATTCAGTTTCTGCTTTGTGTCAATTTTCTGTGTGTGGGAGATACAATGAAAAACTTTCATGGACCTTTTAAATCTCCTGGGGAAACTGACATTATTCAAATAATCACACAACAAAATGGAAGGGGCAAAATTGCTATTGTGTCAAGTGTTCTTTATGAGAACTTATGGTACAAGAATGAAACAAAAACCTTGCCTTGATATAGATTTGGATTATAAGGGTGGTTTCCCTGAAGTAGGAATAGAAAATGTGAATAATTAGTAGCAGTTAATTAGGAAGTGGTTGGGGGGTGGTGGAGAGTTGCAGTTGGGGAAGATGTTCAAGATTAAGCAAACAGTGCATGCAAAGCTGGTTACATTGATTATGCAAACTTTGTAAGTCTTTTACCTCCAGGAAAATGAAGGTTTTTAAGGTAGAGGTTACATGACCATAGTGCATTCTAAAAAGAACCTTCTGACTGGCTACATTGTGAAAAACAGATGTAGAGGGGAAGGAATAAATATGAGAAGCTATGAGATTTTTTACAGTAGTCCATGTGAAAGATGGAGTCACTTGACTAGGATGGTGGTGAATGTGGAGAAAAACAATAGATTAAAAATCTACTAAAAAGGTATAATTAAAAGGTTTTGGTGATGAATTGGATTTGAAATTGTGTGATGAGGTGGAGGAAGAGATCAAGAATGACCTGAGAAGGATAAGTAAAAACAAAGCCACACCTGGAAACATTATGGTGAAACTATGAAACAACAAATGCAAAGAGAAAAACTACAACTTAGCCAGAGATCATTTTGTTAGGAGGATAGTGACACTGTGGTTATATAAGAAAATATTCACATTTTTTGGAGAGGCATATGGTATGGGTAAAATGACATAATGTCTACGATTTCCCTTAAAATACTTCAGCAAAGAAAAGATATAGATGAAGCAAATTCTTGATAATTGTTGAATCTGTATTCATTCTCTCTGCTTTTATGTATGCTTAAAACTTTTCATATTTAAATAAAGCAACTGTAAGGAAAAATGAAGAGCATCCTTTAAGAGATGAATGTCAAGTAGACTTCTCACCAGTAAAAACTGAGTTCCCTAGATAGTGTAATTTACATACTTTCAAAGTTTTGAGAGAAAGTCAAAGTCATGGCTTACCTAGGGTTCTATACCTTCATAGATTATAATTAACAAAGGCAATATAGAAATTTTAATACAAAGAATGACTGGGAAAATTTTATATTTATACACCATCATGAAATGAATATAAGAAAAAAGAAGAAAACTGCAAAAAAGGAGAAAACTTAACCTGGGGGAAAAAGCAATGATAAAGCAAAGAATTGGTAAAGTGTTGATGAATTTAAATAAGCATCATCTGCTAATCAATAATGATAACCACAGACTAACTCTGGTAGTTTTAAAAATAAGTGGTAACTAAAATATATAGAAGAATGAAAATGCATAATAGCTACCCACTACACTAGGCACATTTCTAAGCCCTTTCCGTGTAGTGACTCATTTGATTCTCATAATTCCCAAGCAATTATTATTAACTCTGTTTTTCAGATGAGGGGACTGATGAAGAGAGATGACTAGTAATGTATCCATTAAATAGTAGTAAGAGGTAGAGCCAGCATCCAAAGTCAGTAGTCTAATTCCAGACCTGCTTACTTGACCACCAAATTATACTGAGTGAATAGTGAATTCAGGTCCTTGTATTGTTATTAAGGCATGTGGAGATATAAATTATCATTAGACTATTTAAGTGATTGTATATTTACAGGTAAGTGCATCACTGGAGGAGTAGATAGAAGCATGTACAATTTCCAAAAGACTAAAAGGATAAGAATGAAATAAAATATCCGATCGATACAATAGAAAGCAGAAAAGGAGAAAAAAGAAGAAAAGTAAAGAAAAAAGATGGATAGAAAACATTGCATAAAATATTAGAACACAATCCAAACTTTTATTTCTATATCTGATATCTGTCTATGTCACCAGACTATATATCTATGTTTATTTAGAATTTCTTATACAATATAAAGATAAGTAGATTAGATACAGAAATAAAATCTAACTCTATTCTTATAGCAGAAGAAGCATCTTAACCATAAAATCCCAAATTTTGAATGTTAAAAAAGGAGAATGCTGATGTTATTTGATGAAATAGACTTTAAGGTATTAGCATTATTGAAGCTAAAGATGATAAAAAATTACTGGGAATATATAAACTTGCATGCACCAATAATAGTGGCTCAAAATATATGAGGCAAAAATTGGTAGAACTAAAGGTGGATAGGTTCAAATAAATTGACCTGTGGGACACTTTAACACTTTTCCAGAAACATAAAGCAAAACACTTAACAGAAATTTAGAAGACATAAACAACATAGCATTTATCTAACTGATATATTTGGAACTATGTACCTAGAATAATGAGCATAAGTGTTGTTTTTAAGCACTTATCCCTATCATTTACAAAATTTGCCCACTGTTAGTCAACAAAAAACTCAAGAAATACCAAGATATTTCAACTTGTTGATTTACATAATTTGCTATTTTGTATCTTTTGACCTACATGTCTCCATTTCTGTTCCCTTACCCCAACTCTCATAACCTCTGTTTTATTTCTATTTCTCTGTATTTGTCATCTTAGAAAAGATTCCACATTTAAGTGAGGTTATGCAATATTTTTCTTTCTGTGTCTGGCTTATTTCACTTAGCATAATGTTCTTCATGTTGTGGTAAGTGGCAGAATCTCCTTTTTTAAATGCTGAATAATATTTCATTGTATATGTATATTTCAGTTTCTTTATTCATTCATCCATTGATGGACACCTAGGTTGTTTCCATATCTTAGCTATTGTGAACAGTACTTCAATGAATATGAGAGTACAGACATCAACATAGTTAATAGTATATAGCATTCAGGATTTTTTCTTAATTGGTAGATTGCAGATGTTCTTACCAAAGGGGGAAAAATGGATAACTATGTGGAATGTTGAATATATGATTTGCTCCACTATAATAACTATTTTACTATAGTAACAATTTATCTTACACCATCATGTTGTATACCTTAAATATGTAAATAAAATTTATTTTAAAAAATACCAAGAATCGATATCAAATAGGCCATGCTTTTGCTAATAAAGTTAGATTGCAATAATAAAAAGATAACCTAAAAATCATGTTAGCAAGTTAAAAAAATACTTCTGTATAATTTATGGGTCAAATGGAAAGTTATGAAATATTTAGAAATTAAAAAATGAGAGCACAGCTGATTAAATTTTTTGTGGAATACAACTAAAGCAGTTCTTAGAAGAAATTTATAGCCTTAAAGGATTTAGTGTAAAAGGTCTTTTTAAAGATGTGAATGATTTAAAATTGATTAGATGATTGCTTTATTTAGAAAAATAACAGAGTACAATTGACTCTTTTACAACATGGGTTTGAATTGTGCAGATCCACTTATATGTGGATTTTTTCCCCACTTCTGCCACCCCTGAGACAGCAAGACCAACTTCTCTTCCTCTTCCTCCTTAGTCTACTCAATGTGAAGAAAACAAGGATGAAGATTTTAATAAAAATCTGCTTCCATTTAATGAATAGTAAATATATTGCTATTTCTTATGATTTTCTTAATAACATTTTCTTTTCTCTGGTGTTCCTTATTGTAAGAATACAATATGTATGTATTTAATGCACATAACATACAAAATATGTGTCAATTGACTTTTTATGTTATCAGTAAGGCATCTGGTCAACAGTAGTTAAGTTTTTGGGGAGTCCATTAAAAAGTGGGCAAAAGACATGAGCAGACACTTCTCAAAAGAAGATATACAGGTGGCCAACAGACACATGAAAAAGTGCTCAGTCTCACTAATCATCAGAGAAATGCAAATCAAATCCACATTGAGATGCCATCTAACTCCAGTAGGACTGGCCATCATTAATAAAACAAACAACAACATATGCTGGTGAGGATGTGGAGTAAAAGGAACATTTCTACACTGCTGATGGGAATGCAAACTAGTGCAACCACTCTGGAAGACAGTGTGGCAATTTCTGAAAGAACTAGAAATTGACCTTCCATATGACCCAGCAGTTCCCCTATTGGGAATATACCCGGAGGAACTCAAATCAGTCTACAAAAAAGATACCTGCATCTGTATGTTTGTTGCAGCTCTATTCACAATAGCAAAAACAGAACCAACCATGCTGCCCATCAAGCTGGACTGGATTAAAAAAATGTGGTACATATCCACAATGGAATGTTATGCAGTCATAAAGAAGGACAAACATATGGACTTCGTAGCAACTTGGATGGATTTAAAGTCAATCATACCCAGTGATCTATTACAGAAACAAAGAACAGAGTACCATATGTTCTCACTCTTAAGCGAACCTTGAACAATTATCATAATACTATCAGAAAGGGATTGGCAGTAGAGTGAAACTGCCAGGCGAGGGGGCATGGGATTAGCAGTTGAGGGAAACTGCTAGGGGAGGGAGGGGCACACCTCATCAACAAGGGTACTTGCATAATCAACGTTTGTACACCTAACCCTGAATTGTACCCCACCTCTTTAAAATATAAAAAAAAAAGTTTGGGGGAGTCAAATGTTATACATGGTTTTTTGACTGTGCAAGGATCAGTGACCCTAATCCCTATGTTGTTCAAGGGTAAGCTATAAAATGAAAAAAAGAGGAAGCAAGAACATGTTTAAGATAAAATAATAGAATAAAAGTTAAGGGAATAATAGAAAGGCTCAGCCAAACCAAAAGAAAGTTCTTCGAAAAGACTGTGACACATACCTCTGGTAATCTTAAGAGAAAGAGAGGCTTCAGATATTATTAGAATTGAAAATGACTATAGATAAGGGAGAAATTTTAAAAATAGAAAATAATATGAAGAATTTCATGCTCTCACTTTTAAAACTTAGAAGATGCCAAAGTTCTTTATCAGTGCAAGGAGGTTTTTGATAGAAAAACAAACTTAGAAGAATTGCATAATTTTAAAGAAGACTATAAAGTATCAATAACCTTAAAGATATTGAATCAGTGGTCAGAATACCTCAAGACAACTTCAACCAGGTTAACACAGTTTTATGTTTAGGTATGTTTCACTAACTCTTTGGGAAAAGTAAAACTCTTATCTTTTTTTTTTTTTTTGAGTTGGAGTCTTACTCTATCACCCAAGCTGGAGTGCAGTGGCATGCTCACGGCCACCACAGCCTCGACCTGCTGGGCTCAGATGATACTTCCGCCTCAGCCTTCCAAGTAGCTGGAATTACGGCCTGTGCCACCACGCCCAGTAAATTTTTCGATTTAATATAGAGATGAGGTCTTGCCAAGTTGCCCAGGCTGGTCTTGAACATGTGGAATGGGGCAATCCTCTCACCTCGGCTTCCCAAAGGGGGGGAAAAAAGTGTTGGGATTATAGGCAGGAGCCACCATGCCTGGCTTTAAAATTATATCCTAACAAAGAAGAAAGCTTCCCAACACAACAAAGTAGATTGCTTTCCAACAACCTCCCAAACAATTTAACACTAGAAAACTTATTTCTATAATTCACTACCTTAATAAATCACAGAAAAAATAAAGAAACATATTATCTGAATACATATGAAGAAAGCATTAGAAAAATCCAACACTATTCATGGTACAATTCTTGGCAAGCAATGAATTGAGGGGAACTTCCTTATCTTGCAGCAAGAATTACAGTTGGTAGTGAAACAGTAGAAGCATTCCAAATAAAATCAGAAATGAGATAAGGGTACCTTCTTTCACTGCTCCTATCTGGCATTGTTCTAGAAATCCTGACTGAGACAAGCAAATACAGCACAGAAAAACTATTTGAATTGAGAAAGTTTACTTGTTTCAAAGTCACTTTACAAAAATCTATAGATAGCTAATATCAGAAATAATAGAAATATGATTTTTCAAATCCCATTTATAGTACAAATTAACCATAAGGTATCTAGAAGTAAATCTAATAGAAGTTGTGTAAGGCTTATATGGAGGAAATTGTAAAACTTAAAAGTGGGACAGAGACTGAAATAATCAAGAAATATTCCATAGATGTTAAGATTTAATATCTTGAAGATGTCATGTTAGCATGTGTAAATCCAGTACAATGCTAGCAAAGTACACAACAGGATTTTGTGTGATCAGGAAAATGATCCTAAAATTCATAAGGAATAATAAGGAAATTTTGAAAAAGAATAAGAAGACAATATTGGTCTTACTAGATAGACTTTAAGATTTATTGTTTAGCTTTAGTGATTACAGAATGAACAGTAGAAAACACTGAAGATTCCAGCATAAATGAGAACTTGGTATATGACAGAGGGACATTACAAATCAGTGGGAAAACAAAACTATTCAATAAATAGTACAGAGATAATTATTCACATAGGAAAAAATGAGATCCCTACTTTACACCACTCATAAAATGCATTCCACATGGGTTAAAGCCCTGACTTTGAAAAGCAAAAGTGGCCGGGTGCGGTGACTTGAGCCTGTAATCCCAGCCCTTTGGGAGGCTGAAGTGAGGGGATTGCCTGAGCCCATGGGTTCAAGAACAGCCTGGGCACTTGGTGAGATCTGATCTCTACAATAATTAAAAAAAAAAAATAGCCAGGTGTGGTAGCGTGAGTCTGTACTTCCAGTTACTTGGAAGGCTGAGGTGGAAGGATCGCCAGAGCCCAGCAGGTCGATGCTGGGGTGGCTGTGAGTGGGGTGGCTGTGAGTGTGCCACTGCACTCCAACCTGGGCGGCGGAGTGAGACTCCAACTCAAAAACCAAAAAAACACAGAAAAACAGAAAAAGCAAAATTATTAAACTTTTAGAAGAAAACACAGGGAAGCTATCTTTTTGACCTTGAGGGCAGTGGATGATTTCTTTACAAAGACCTAGAAAGTACAAACCCTAAGGGAATGTTTGCTATTAGGCTAAATTCGAAGTAAAAGATTCTATTTGATCAAAGACATACTGTTCAAGGCTACCGTAGACTGGGGGAAGATTTTTGCAAATCACACACTGGCAAGTGATTACTATCCAGTATATACAAGAACTACTGCAAATCATAAGAAAAAATGATCTCATGATAGAATAGGCAGGTAAAGCAGGCAGTTTGCACAACAAGATAGTTAGAAGAAAAAAATTTAAAAGCCAATAAACCTACAAAATAATGCTCAATCTCACTACTATCAGAAGGATGTAAATTACAACTAATAATAAAACACTATTTTATACTCATTGATTAATTTAACATTCAAAATAATTTTTTAAATTCAAAATAAAAAAAATTTGGTGAGGATGTGGAGAAGCAGAGATTGTACTGGTAAGTGTAAAGTGGTACAACTCTTGAAGAGAAATAGATAATATTGAGTAAAACAAAAGGACAAATGTAACATGAACTGGAATGGCACTAATCAATCATGGAAGCCAGGGCTTTAGGATCATAGTTAATTCTAGAGCAGGAGGGAGGGGAATCAGATGACTGAGGTGTGTTGTAACTGTAATATATCTGAAGTATATATATTTGAAAGTATATATCTGAAGCAAATGTGGAAAATATATCAACATTATTTAAATTTGTTGGGGTATGAGTAAGGTTGTTATTCATAATTTTCTGCATGATTGGAACATTTTATAATTTCTCTAAAGAGAGTTGGATGGAGAGGATTGAGAACTGAAACAGTGAAGGTTTTTAAGGATATTGACAAGTGTCTATTCCTATAATTCATTCCTATCAGAAACCTATATTTGTATTGCTCACATCCTCATGACTTAATATATATTTTTCAAATGAAATCTTCTCAGTGAGGCTTTCCCTGGCACTTGACATTTCCTAACCCACTTCCCTGCTTTATATTTATGTTAAAAATGTATTATTATTTAACATACTATAAATTGCATTTGTCTTGCTTATTGCCTGTTTTTCTTACCAGAATATAACCTCTTCATAGTAGGCATTTCACCTCGTTGGTTCACTCTGTATCCTCAGAGCCTGAAAGTCCTGGCACAGAGTAGCCTCTCAATAAATATTTGAAAAATTTTTGAACAAACAAATGAATCCTGAAGTTCTGACCCTGGGGGGCAGAGGGATGCCAGCATCATTAAACGATACAGGAGAGATGATTGGTGAAGGTAGACTGCTGTGCTTGAACTGAATGGTGTTGATTTAGGAGGGAAGAAGGCATGTGTAAAAGTGAGGTCAACAGGCAGTTGGGAATCAGTAGTAAAAGGACAGATGGGCCAAACTAAATTGAATCTGAATTCAACTCAGCACTGAGCCCCTGTATTTACAAATAGATCTACTTGGCTGTCAGTCTTGCTGAAGAAATTTGACCACACGTAAAATAGATAGCTTAATAAGAAAATTCTCTAGATTTGTTCTTTTGCTTTAAAACCAAACAAACTAACCAACAACCAAAAAGTACAATTCCGTCTGCTACAAAAAAAGGTACTCTATCTCAGAGAGGGATTAAATCCTACTGTTTTATCTATGGGCTGTGACAGGATTAAATAACTTTTTCTGATTCCCAAACATTGGATTTGACTTATCTGTTGTTTATTGTTTATTGTGCAGGAGAAAGAAAGATTAGTTGCCAAAGTTGAAAATAATAACAGCCATCTTGAATGTATCTTCATTGAATACTCTGATGTTGAAAGAGATTTTTTTCTCTGTGTTAGCTTTTGCTAAATATTTCTCTCAAGCTTTGAGGTTGGCTTGCTGTGGGGCTAAATGAATAAAAACTTTTTTGGGTGACTCTATGCCAGATGTTCTTCAACTTTAGAGTATACATAATTCAAATATGTTTGTTAAAATGCAGATTTTTAAGACCCCCTCTGAGAGAGATGATTCAGAATTAATGGTGTGGGTAGTCCCAGGAATCTGAATTTTAAACAATGACCTTAGGTGATTCTGATGCAAACATTGTGGAAAAACACTTGGAGAAAAAGTGTTGTAGATGAATTCAATTTTAATTCAGTTATTTCACTTTTCTGTGCACCACTTATGTGCATTGACATGTTACATGCTTGGTAATAAAATAGGTGATTAATACAGGTGTGCTAAAGTTTGTAATGTGAAAACTTTAAACAAGCATACTACAATAAAGAGAGAGATACACAAAGAAACACAAAATGTGCTTCCACAGGAAGTTGAAAATCTAATACGAAGTAATGAATTAACTAGCAAGAAGATAAAGAAGCTATAATATATTAGTTTCCTATTGCAGCTGCAATTCAGTGACTTAATGCAATACAAATTTATTCTCTTACTGTTCCTAGGATCAGAAGTAAGAAATGAGTTGTATAGGGCTAAAAACAAGGAGTCCACAGGTGTGGTTCTTTCTGGAGGCTCTATTGGAGAATCTGATTCCTTGCCTTACCTGCTTCTAAAGTTGCATCCCTTGCCTTGGATGGTTCCTGACTTCTTTCTCCCACTTTGTATCTTCACATTTCTCTGACATCCTATTACCTTCTCCTCCTCTGTGGACACAACTCCCTATGCTTCCCTCTTATAAGGACATTTGTGATTACATTTAGGACTCACTTGGATAATCCAGGATAATCTTCAGTAATCCAGCAATCTCCTAATTTAATCATACCTGCAAAGTTCCTTTTGAAGTATAAGGTAACAAGTTCCAGGCATTAGAACGTAGCTATCTTTGGAGCCATCTCTCAGCCTTACCATATACATGTTTAGAAAAATGTGACAACAGCAGTGTATGACAAAGTCCTGCCCTTCTCTGGAAGTCCCTGTAAGTAACTTAAAACTTGTAAGCTCTGCAGTAAACTGTGCTTAGTGAATAAATGTGAAGTGATTTACAAGAAGAGACTGTACAGTTTGCCACAGTGCTAATTTCTTTGCCCGAAGCAAAGGGCAGTTGGAAAATGTTATCAATCTATTATAGTAACATTTTAGTACTAGAGTGGACAAGGACCTTCAAAGTTTATTACCATTTTATGGGAGTTAGCAACATGTTGTCAGTCTCTGTTGGGTGTAAGGCATTGTATTAGACAAGTAAGGAGTGAAAAGATAGACTCAATGCTTAAATAACTTAAAGTCTTATTAAGAGATGAGAAAAACACACTTTAAGTATGAAAAGTCTATAAACCTACAGATTAAGGGCCTCTGGACCCAAAAAAGAACCCCATAGTTTGTAGCAAACCTATCTCAGAATTCTTAGCGAATGTTTTTCTCATGAATCTTTACTAAATGTCTATAAAGA
>CAUYQG010058085.1:0-10851 GCA_963574415.1 Tarsius wallacei
AGTTCCAGCTACTTGGAAGGCTGAGGCGGAAGGATCGCCGGAGCCCAGCAGGTCGAGGCTGCGGTGGCTGGGAGCGGCCACTGCACTCCAGTCTGGGCGACAGAGTGAGACTCCAACTCGAAAAAAAAAAAAAAAGAAAAACCAGGCTGGAGGATCAGGTGCCTGACTTCTTTCCATCACCAATGACCCACAGGAAGCATGAGAGCCTCAAGGAAACCCAGGACACTGCCAAGAGCCCTGGACTGAGTTCTATCTCCACCAACCCCGACTGAGCCTTTTCTTTTTTTTGACTCAGAATCTCACTCTGTTGCCCAGGCTGGAGTGCAGTGGCGTGCACTGCTCATGGCCACCACAGCCTCGACTTTCTGGACTTAGGCAATCCTTCATCCTCAGCCTTCAAGTAGCAGGAACCACAGGCATGGGCCACCACACCTGGCTAATTAGAGACGAGGTTTTATGTTGCTCAGGCTGGTCTTGAACCCCTGAGCTCAGGCAATCCTCTTACCTTGGTCTCCCAAAGTACTGGGATTATAGGCATGAACCACCATGACCGGCTCTTTTTATTTTTTAAAAAATGGGGTCTAGGCCAAGCATGGTGGCTCAAGTCTTTAATTCCAGCACTTTGAGAGGCTGAGGCAAGAGGATTGCCTGAACCCACAGGTTCGAGACCAGCCTGGGCAACATGGTGAGATCTTGGCTCTACAATAAATCAAAAAATTAGCCAGGCGTGGTAGCACATGCCTGTGGTTCCAGCTACTTGGAAGGCTGAGGCGGAAGGATCGCCGGAGCCCAGCAGGTCGAGGCTGCGGTGACCAGGAGCGTGCCACTGCACTCCAGCCTGGGCGACAGAGTGAGACTCCAACTCAAAGAAAAAAATGGGGTCTCACTCTGTTGTTCAGGCTTGAGTACACTAGCATGATCATAGCTCACTACAACCTCAAACCCCTGGGCTCAAGTGATCCTCCTGCCTCTGCCTCCTGGGTAGCTGGTGCTATTGGAGTATGCCATCACACTCAGCTAATTTTTTTTTTTTGAAGATAGGGTCTTACTGTGTTGCCCAGGCTGGTCTTGAACTCCTGAGCTTGAGCAATCCTCCTGCCTCAACCTCCTGAGTCACTGGAATTACAGGCATGAGCCGCTGCGCCCAGCCCTGACTGTCCCTTTCCTAGGCCTCCATTGCCTTGTGCATAAAGGCAAGAAGAAGTCGACTTTATGCTTTTTTTCTCCCGTTTGCTATAGTATCCTTTCTTC
This sequence comes from Tarsius wallacei, assembly GCA_963574415.1. Classification (NCBI taxonomy): domain Eukaryota; kingdom Metazoa; phylum Chordata; class Mammalia; order Primates; family Tarsiidae; genus Tarsius; species Tarsius wallacei. Next base: position 1,252 of record CAUYQG010058085.1, read on the forward strand.
AAACAAAAACTTTGACAAAAGTCAAATAAATAAATAAAAACAAGCAACTCAGGGCAGGTGCAGTGGCTCATGCCTGTAATACCAGCACTTTGGGAGGCCAAGGCAGGCAGATTGCTTGAATCTAGGAGTTCGAGACCAGCCTGGGCAACATAGCAAGACCTCGTCTCTAATAAATAAATTCATTCAATTAAATTTTAAAAATCAAGAAATTAGCCAGGCATGGTGGTAGCTATAGTCCACCTCAGAACACTGAGGTGGAAGGATCTCCTGAGCCCAGGAGGTAGAGGCTGTGACTGTCATCATGATCATGCCACTGCACCACTCCAGCCTGGGTAACAGAGTGAAACCCACGATCAAAAAAAAAAAAAAAAGCAGCTCAGACTACAGCAGAAGGTGGAGCGGTAGGGGCTCAGAATTCAACCCCAGATTCCTGGGATTCCCCTTTGAAAACCAATATACGAGGGTATTTTTAGGCCCATTCCCAGGAGTAATGCACCAATTCTTAGTCAACTTCCTGAATACTCAGATCATTTCGCTTAAATGTGAATCAGGGGAGTAGGGGAAAAGACCAAGAGGCCTGCTGGGGGGACACCGGGAACACTTGGGGTCTGCCAGTCCCTTTCAGCCTGAGCTGAGAGGTTAAGAATGAGCATTGCATCTTCTTGGGTTCTGGGTCTGACCCGCCTCAGGGGCGAAGGGGAGACAGGCATAAGGGCTGGTTCTCAGGGCCCCACAGGGGTGAAAGGGACAGATCGGTGGCAAGCTTCTAGGAGCTGCCAACCCTGGAGAAGGTGACAGGAACAAGTTGCGCCTTGGAGCCCACAAAGGATCCACAACGCTGGGGATTCTCAGGCCCCAGAAGTTATAGGAGAAATGTTCCACATCAGGGCAATGCCTGGAGTTCCTAAGTAGGCCAACCGCGTGCCTCCCTCTTTCCCTGCCTCCCTCCCTCCCGGTCTCATCGGTGCTCTAGGCTCCCAGGCTACACACACACTCAACAGAATCCAGCTGCGGAAATTAATCCGTGGCCCCGTGGCCCTTGCTTTGAAGGCTCCATCAGTCAACTCCAAGAGCCGCGGGCTCGGGGCCAGGAAGAGGCTGCTGAAAGTCACCTTGAAGGTTAATGTGAAGCATACACAGGCACGACCCCAATTCCCTCGAGCCCTGCTCTTCAAAAAGCACACAGTAACTGTTCCACATCATAGTTCCGGTACCTTCTCTATTTTTCTCAAGTTTCTAGACTGGTTTTTGATTCTGCTCTGGGAGCATCTCCTCATTCATCTCCTAGAGGCAGCATTTATTAGCAAGGGCACTGGCCACAGGTTCAAATCCCACTCTGCCCCACTGTTTCTAGAACTGAGGCCTTGGGTATGCCCCTTAGCCTCTCTGGGCCTCAGTATCCTCATCTGTGAAGTGGCAGTGATAGGACCAGCCCTACCGACCTGGCATAGTTACTCAAAGCACTTTGTGAATTTATTTATTTTTTATTTTTTATTTTTTATTTTTTTGAGTTGGAGTCTCACTCCGTCGCCCAGACTGGAATGCAGTGGCTGCTCCCGGCCACTGCAGCCTCGACCTGCTGGGCTCCGGCGATCCTTCCACCTCAGTCTTCCAAGTAACTAGAACTATAGGCGCACGCTACCACACCTGGCTAACTTTTGATTGATTGTAGAGATGAGGTCTCGCCAAGTTGCCCAGGCGGGTCTCGAACCCGCGGGCTCAGGCAATCCACTCACCTGGGCCTCCCAAAGTGCTGGGATTACAGGCTGAGCCACCGAGCCCGGCCAACACTTTGTGAATTTAAAGGGGTCCTCTTGAGGGCACTGTTCCAAACTGAAGGTGTCAGGACTTAGGAAAGGGGAAGGCCCAAGGCTGGGAGTCACTATGTCACAGCACAGTGTGGGGCAAGTCTCTCCCTAGATCTAGGCCTCGGTTTCCTCGTGAAAAGGGAGGATAAATGTCAAAGTCTCCAAGTTTTTCCCAAGCACCAATATCTTCTGACTTATCCCCACACCCTTTTTTTTTTTCGAGTTGGGGTCTCACTCTGTCACCCAGGCTGGAGGGCAGTGGCACCATCATGACTCACCATAGCCTCAAACCCCTGGGCTCAGGCAATTGTCCGTCCTTGGCCTCCTGAGAAGCTGGGACTGCAGGTGCACGCCACCATGCCCAGCTAACATTTTTGATTTTTTGTAAAGATGAGGTCTTGCTATGCTGCTTCAAACTCCTGGATTCGAGTGATCCTCCCTCCTCAGCCTCCCAAAGTGCTAGTTACAGGCGTGAGCCACAACACCCGGTTTATCTCTGCACCTTTTTTTTTTTATTGGAGTCTGACTCCGTAGCCAGGCTGAAGTGCAGTGGCACGCTCACAGCCACCCCAGCGTCAACTTGCTGGGCTCCGGCGATCCTTCCACATCAGCCTTTCAATCACCCCAGCATCAACCTGCTAGGCTGCAGCAATCCTTCCGCCTTAGCCTTCCAAGTAGCCAGAACTACAGGCATGCGTGATCGCGTCCTGCTTATTTATTTATTTGTTTGATTGTTTGTTTATTGTAGAGATGAGGTCTCGCCAAGTTGCCCAGGCTGGTCTCGAACCCATAGGCTCAGGCAATCCACTTGCCTCAGCCTCTCAAAGTGCTGGGATTACAGGCTGAGCCACCAAGCCCAGCCCTTTTTATTTATTTTTTATTTTTATTTTTATTTTTGTTTTTTGAATTGGAGTCTCACTCTGTCGCCCAGACTGGAGTGCAATGGCCGCTCCCGGCCACCACAGCCTCGACCTGCTGGGCTCTGGCGATCCTTCCGCCTCAGCCTTCCAAGTAGCTGGAACTACAGAAGCACGCTACCACGCCCCGCTAATTTTTTTGATTTATTGTAGAGATGAGGTCTCACCAAGTTGCCCAGGCGGGTCTCGAACCCATGGGCTCAGGCAATCCACTCATCTCAGCCTCCCAATGTGTGGGATTACAGGCTGAGCCACCAAGCCCGGCTTATTTTTTTTTTTTTTTTGAGTTGGCGTCTCACTCCATCGACCAGGCTGGGGTGCAGTGGCACGCTCATGGCCACCCCAAGGTCAACCTGCTAGGCTTCGGCAATCCTTCCGCCTCTGCCTTCCAGGTAATTGGAACCATAGGCGTGCACCACCATGCCCGGCTAATTTTTTTGATTTACTGTAGAGACAAGGTCTCACCAAGTTGCCAGGCTGGTCTCTAACCCTTGAGCTCAGGCAATCCTCTCACCTCGTCTCCCAAAGTGCTGGGATTACAGGCTTGAATCACTATGCCCGACCCTCTTCACCTTTTTAAATTACCCCAGCACCGCCAGGTGCGGCGGCTCACACCTGTAATCCCAGGTCTTTGGGAGACGAGGTGAGAGGATTGCCTGAGCTCAGGGGCTGGAGACCAGCCTGGCAACTTGGCGAGACCTTGTCTCTACAATAAATCAAAAAAATTAGCCGGGCATGGTGGTGCACGCTTATGGTTCCAACTACTTGGAAGGCAAAGGCGGAAGGATCACTCGAGCCCAGAATGTTGAGGATGTGGTGGCCGTGAAAGGGTCACTGCACTCCAGCCTGGGTGACAGAGTGAAACTCCTACTCAAAATAGATAAATAAAAATAAACAAATAAATAAATGACCCCTGGACTGTCCTCTGAGCCCCAGGTTCAAGACCCTGACACTCAGAAAGATGGGCCCAGGAAGATACAAACCCAGACTAACAAAGCTGAGCTAAACCTAATTAGGAAAGAAAATCAAAATAGACACACAAGACTACAACTACAAAGATTTCCATGGCTGGATGCAGTGGTTCATACCACCTGTAGTCCTAGCTTAAGAAGGCTGAGCCAATTAGCCGGGCGTGGTAGCGTGCGCCTATAGTTCCAGCTACTTGGAAGGCTGAGGTGGAAGGATTGCAGGAGCCCAGCAGGTCGAGGCTGCAGTGGCCGGCCCGGCCACTGCACTCCAGTCTGGGTGACAGTGAGACTCCAACTCAAAAAAACAAAACAAAACAAAAAAGAAGGCTGAGCCAGAAAGATTGCTTGAGGCTGGGAGTTTGAGTCCAGCCCGGGCTACATAGCAAGACCTCATCTCTATAAAAACAAACAAACAAACAAACAAACCAAAGACTTCTGGATTATGAGCCACTAAGAGTCAGCCACAGTGTTGTGCAAAAGTCAATACAACAAGCTCTATGGTTAGAGACATATGGGCACAAATCTCAGCCCTTCCACATACTAGCTATTGGACCCAGACAAGTAACTCTAAGCCTCAGTTTTGACATCCATAACATGGGCCTAGTGATACATGGGGTTTTATGTAGATAAGACAAAATAATATAGGAGAGGTCCCTGGGTCATACTAAGATCTCTGTAAACAGTAGCTAATGCTGTTATTTATATTTTAAGGAGCGAGCCAGGTACAGTGGTTCACACCTATAGTCCCAGCACTTTGGGAGGTGGAGGCGAGAGGATTGCCTAAACCCATAGTTTTGAGACCAGCCTGAGCAATTTGGCGAGACCTAGTCTCCTCAATAAATCAAGAAGAATTAGCTGGGCATAGTGGCTCATGGGTGTAATCCCAGCACTTTGGGAGGCAGAAACGAGAGGATTCCCTGAGTCCGGGGTTTTGAGACCAGCCGGGCAACTTGGCAAGACCTTGTCTCTACAATAAATCAAGAAAAATTGCCAGATGTGGTAACACACACCTGCGGTTCCAGCTACATGGAAAGCTGAGGCGGAAGGATTGCCTGAGCCCAGCAAGTCAAGGCTGTGGTGGCTGTGAGCAGTGTGCCACTGCACTCCAGCCTGGGCAACAGAGCGAGACTCTCACTCAAAAAAAAAAAGAATTCCCCGTAGGAGAGTAATTGGTATTAGGAAAAACAGTGGACAGGAGAAAATATAGTTCCCCCAGAATGATTACAATTTTAATTTCAGAGCATTAGCTTTCCAGGAAAAGGATAAGAGAACAAATCCATGAAGGAGGTGAGGAGAAAACACACCTGAGTGTGAAACTGAAGCCCTTCTCCCTAGGAGTCATGATCCTCAGGTCTCTGACTTCAAGCTCCTTGCATTTCTCTCATCCAAGTACCTACCAGTCCTGATCCACTCAGCTTCCAAGATCACACGACTGCAGGCGTCCAGGGAGGTATGGCAGAAGACTTGCCCTCTCTCTCTGCAATTCTATCTGTCCTGCCAGTTGGATGCCACCCCCACCTGCTTGTCCAGCCTTCAGTTCCCTCCTGTGGCCAGAACCAAACACAACTACACTCATCCTCCAAGTTACTTTTTCTCTGAGGTGCTGTTAGAAGCTCCGTCTTCTCCCAACCCACATCTGAATCTGATGTGCCGGGTACCATCCGGGCAATTCAAAGTTCTTTGCTCTCCAGGCCTTCTCTCCAGTTTTTCCCATCTGTGAAATGGGAAAGCAGGACTATAAGAACTCTAAGACCCTCTTCTGGAGTCTAAAATGGAAAAAGTCGCCGGGCGCAGTGGCTCAAGCCTGTCATCCCAGCACTTTGGGAGGCTGAGGCGAAAGGATTGCCTGAGCCCATGGGTTTGAGACCAGCCTGGAAAACAGGGTGAGACCTCGTCTCTACAATAAATTTTTAAAAATTAAGCCAGGGTCGGTGGCTCAGCCTGTAATCCCGCACTTTGGGAGGCTGAGGCGAGTGGATTGCCTGAGCCCAGGGGTTTGAGACTAGCCTGAGCAACTTGGCAAGACCTCATCTCTACAATAAATCAAAAAATCAGCCGGGCTCGGTGGCTCAGCCTGTAATCCCTCGCTTGGGGAGGCTGAGGTGAGTGGATTGCCTGAGCCCGCAGGTTCGAGACCCACCTGGGCAACTTGGCGAGACCTCATCTCTATAATAAATCAAAAAATTAGTCGGGCGTGGTAGCGCGCAACTGTAGTTCCAGCTACTTGGAAGGCTGAGGCGGAAGGATCGCCGGAGCCCAGCAGGTCGAGGCCGCAGTGGCCGGGAGCGGCCACTGCACTCCAGTCTGGGCGACGGAGTGAGACTCCAACTCAAAAAAAAAAAAAATCACCCAGGTATGTTGGCACAGGCCTGTGGTTTCAGCTACTTGGAAGGTTGAGGCAGAGGGATTGCCTGAGCCCAGCAGGTCGAAGCTGCGGTGGCCATGAGAGTGCCGCTGTCCTCCAGTCTGAGCAACAGAGGGAGACTCCAACTCAAAAAAAAATAAAAGAGTGATAGAGACGAAATTACATGAAATAAATGCAATTTGTGATCATTAATTGCATGTTGGATCAAAAGCAAAAGAAAAATAACAGCTATAAAGGACATTTTTAGGACAAATAAGAAACTGTATGTTATATATTAATATTATGTCAATGTTAAATTTTCTAAGCATGATCAATAATTCTACTGATAGGCCAGGCGTGGTGGTTCATGCCTATAATTCCAGCACTTTGGGAGGCCAAGGTGAGAGAATTGCCTGAGCCCACGGGTTCAAGACCAACCTGGGCAATTTGGTGAGACCTCATCTCTACAATAAATCAAAAAATCAGGGGGGTGCGCCGGAAAAAAAAATTAGCCGGGCATAGTGGTGCATGCTTGTAGTTCCAGCTACTTGGAAAGCTGAGGCAGAAGGATCACCTGAGCCCAGCAGGTCAAGGCTGCGGTGGCCATGAGCTTTCCACTGCACTCCAGTCTAGGCAACCGAGTGAGATTTCAACTCAAAAATAAATAAATAAATAATAGAATACCCTTGCTCTTAGGAGATATTTGTTGAAGTATTTAGAGGTGAAAGTTCATGGCGTCTGCCGTTAGTTCAAACAGTTCAGCAAAATGTGTATGGTGTGTGTGTGTGTGTGTGTGCTCGCGCACGCACACACACACACACACAGGCATGCAAATATATATGCAGAAAAATAAATCTAATGTGGCAAAATGTTACCAACCAGTGAATCCAGGTGAAGAGTGGATATGGTTGTTCACTGCACTATTTTTGCCATTTTTCTGTAGGTTTCACACTTTTCCAAATAAAAAGTTAAGGGAAAAAACAACACCCTTCCTCTCTGCCTCAGAGGGTCTTCTAAGTATCAAAGTAATAAAGGAAGCAAAACAGTACTTTCGTTTAAGTCAGGGGTCTCACTATGTTGCCCAGGCTAGAGTGCAGCGGCACAATCACCTTCTGGACTCAGATGATCCATCCTTCCGCCTTAGTCTCCCAACTAGCTGAGACTACACGCATGTGCCACTATGGCTCCTTTTGTATTTTTGTAGAGACAAGGTCTTGCTATGTTGCCAAGGCTGATCTCGAACTTGTGGGCTCAAGCAATTCTCTCACTTTGCTTTTTTTTTTGAGTTGGAGTCTCACCTTATTGCCCAGGCTAGAGTGCAGTGGCACACTCATGGCCACCGCAGCCTTGACCTGCTGCGCTCAGGAGATCCTTCTGCCTCAGACTTCCAAGAAGCTGGAACTACAGGCGCGCACTGCCATGCCTGGCTTATTTTTTTATTTATTATAGAGACAGGGGTCTTACCAACTTGCCCAGGCTGGTCTCGAACCTCTGACTTCAGACAATCCTCTCACCTCGGCCTCCTAAAGTGCTGGGATTATAGGATTGAGCCACTGTGCCTGGCTTAATCCTCTCACTTTGGCCTCCCAAAGTGCTGGGATTACAGGAGTGAGCCACTGTGCCTGGCCACAAAAGAGCTTTTATTTATTTATTTATTTTTGAGTCAGAGTCTCACTCTGTCACCCAGGCTGGAATGCAGTGGCATGCTCACGGCCACCACAGCCTCGACCTACTGGGCTCAGACGATCCTTCCGCCTCAGTTTTCCAAGTAGCTGTAACTACAGGCGTGCACCACCACGCCTGGCTAATTTTTTGATTTATTGTAGAGACGAGGTCTCGCCAAATTGTTCAAGCTGGCACAAAAGAGCTTTTAAAAGTATACTGTGAGTAGAGGCCCCAGCCAGTAGAATAAAAACAAAGAAAATAAGTTAAAAGACAGAAAGATTGGAAGGAAGGAATAAAATGATATTTGATAGAAGATGGCATGATTGCTTAACTTAAAATAGCAACCCCCTAAAAGTCAAATATCTCAGAATGAATCTAACAAAATATGCAAGTCTTCTACCGAAAAGACCTACAAATAAATGGAACAATATGCTGTGTTCACTGATTAGCAAACTCAGTATGGTAAAAAATCTTCCCGACGGATCCATAAAATCAAGGAGAGTCCAATCAAAATCACAGCAGGGTTTTTTAAAATATTGACAAGCTGATTCTGAAATGCATATGGAAATGCAAAGGGCGACAAGAAAAGTCAATCTTGACAAAGAACAAAGTTGGAGGACCTTTTCACAGGGAGTCCCATTATAACGTTAATTAAGACAGTGTGGCATTGGCTTCAGGATAGACACACTGACCAGTGGAATAGGTTACGGCATCCAAAAGGTGACCCACACAAATGCAGTCACCTGATTTATGGCAAAACACCCGTCGGTGCCATGGAAAGAGGATTTTTTTTTTTAATAATGGTGTTGGGTCAACTGGATATCCACATGGAGTAAAAAAAAAGATCTTGACCTCTATCTCCCACCAAACTCAAAAATCAATTCCAGATGAACTGCAGATCTAAATGTGAGAGTTCAAACAATAAAGCTTTTTGGGAAAAATATATGAACATCTTCATGAACTTAGGCAAAAAGTTCTTAAACAAGACACAAAATAAATGAACAGGCCAAAGAGAGCTGAACAATCTATGTTAAAATTAAGAATTTCTGTTCATTCAAAGACACCTTTTTAGGAGTGTGAAATGACAACCCACAAAGTGGGAGATTTTTGGAATATATATATATCCAGCAAAAGACTCATACCCAAAATATATAAAGAACTCTTATGGGCTGGATTGCCCTCACAATATTTCTATACTTAAGTCCTAACTCCCAGTACCTCAGAATGTAATTGTATTTGGAGATAAGGTCTTTAGTGTGTGTGTGTGTGTGTGTGTGTGTGTGTGTGTGTGTGTGTGTGTGTGTGTGTGTGTTGGGGTCTCATTCTGTTTCCCAGGCTGGAGGGCAGAGGCATGATCACAGCTCACCACAGCCTTGACCTCCTAGGCTAGGTGATCCTTCCACCTCATCTTCCTTCTGCCTCAGCCTCCTGCGTAGCTGAGACTACAGGCACATGTGATCACACCCGGCTAACGTTTTATAGACAAGAGGTCTCACTATGTTGCCCAGACTAGTCTTAAGTTCCTGGGCTCAAGCAATCCACTTGCCTCAGTCTCCCAAAGTGCTGGGATTATAGGCATGAGCCACATTGCCTGGCCTGGAGATAAGGTCTCGAAAGAGGTAATTAGGACAGCACCGTGGCTCATGCCTGTAATCCCAGCACTTTGGGAAGCAGAAGTCAGAGGATTGCATGAGTCCAGGGGTTCGAGACCAGCCTGGACAACTTGGTGAGACTTCGTCTCTACATAAATTGCAAAATTAGCTGAGTGTGGTGGCACATGCCTATAGTTCCAGCTACCTGGAAGGCTGAGGCAGAAGGATCGCCTGAGCTCAGCAAGTTGAGGCTGCGGTGGCCATGAGCGTGCCACTGCACTCCAGCCTGGGCGACAGTGAGACTCT
>CAUYQG010058086.1:0-27497 GCA_963574415.1 Tarsius wallacei
CACGCCTGTAGTTCCAGCTACTTGGAAGGCTGAGGCGGAAGGATTGCCGGAGCCCAGCAGGTCGAGGCTGCGGTGGCCGGGAGCGGCCACTGCACTCCAGTCTGGGCGACAGAGTGAGACTCCAACTCAAAAAAAAAAAAAAAGGAAAAAAGTCTTTTTTCCTTTTTAAAGTAGAGCTACTTTTTAAAAAATAAATCTTTAAAATAAGAGGCAGTACAGTACACTAATTTAAGGGTATGAAATGCTACTGAGTGAACACTTCTCTGAGCCTGGTGTTTATTTTGCCCAACGTGAATAATAGCACAGGTCCCCTGAAATGTGATGAGTAAATAAGTCAATATGCACTTATAACAGTACTTGGCATATAGTGGTTTCAAATGTAGTATTATAGGTCATAGCCTGACAAATGAATTTTTTCCCATTACTGTATGTGCAAAGTTACTGTCACAAAAAGTGACAGATTTTTTTTTTTTTGCAAAAAGATCACTTACTTAACACCTTGGATATACTAATGGAAAAATGGTGTGATTGGGAAAAATAAAGTCTGAATTTCACTAAATAAATAAGTGAAATCACTGACTAGCTCTAATCTTCTTGACCTTATTAAGTACATTAATCCTGGATTCACTCTAAGAAGTGATTTTAAAACTTACAAAAAATAAGCCGGGCTCGGTGGCTCAGCCTGTAATCCTGTGCCTTGGGAGGCTGAGGTGAGTGGATTGCCTGAGCCCGCGGGTTCGAGACCGGCCTAGGCAACTTGGTGAGACCTCATCTCTACAATAAATCAAAAAATTAGCCGGGTGTGGTAGCGCACGCCTGTAATTCCAGCTACTTGGAAGGCTGAGGTGGAAGGATCGCCGGAGCCCAGCAGGTTGAGGTTGCGGTGGCCGGGAGCAGCAACTGCACTCCAGTCTGGGTAACAAAGTGAGACTCCAACTCAAGAAAAAAAATAAACTTGCAAAAAATAATTTACAAAATTTGCTTTTCTAGATTTTTAAGCAACCACAATGTGCTTAATGCCGCTATTTTAAGAAATATGCTTTAATGTCACTATTTCTGTCCTTATTTTCACCAATTTACCAACACTAAAGGAGTGTTCCTTTCTGTTTTCATTTCCCATAAATGATGTGATATATATCCTATTCTGAGAGGAAAGACCCTGACACAACTAAAATTAATTTTAACAGTAACAGTAATATAAAAAAAGTTTGATAAATATATAGTAAACAAGTTGAAATTCATGTTAATTAATAGTGTCCCTTTACTAACTGATTTGTGATTATACAGGAAGGTTATTTTCTGTCAGTGTCAATTAAAGTTACACAAAATAAGGGACCAGATAAACTGAAATTAGTGTCTCCTGCCTAAAACCTCACTGATAAGATTCTCTAGCAACGTATGGAAATGAAAATATTACAGACATTTTGAATAACTCTGAACACAAATCACTACTCTCCAAAGTTACCTTAAACCTACTAGAGTTATTAGGGTTTATACAAAAATGACACACAATATTTTGCTAAATTGTAAAGTTTGCTATACATTACCATTGAACATCATTACATATACAATGCACTGAAAACTGGTCGATGAACAGCACAGTAAATGGAGAAAATGAAGCAGTGAATTTGCATGATTTATAGTTTTGTTTTATTTACTCATAATAGGTCTATTTTAAAAGACATCTCCAGAGAACATTCACCGACCAATAACTTTCTTTGTAATTCATTCAACTACTATTCCTTAAATAGGTTCCTAAAATATCTACACATAACAGACTTAAAGCGATTTTCTTTTTGTCTCATCAGAAGAAACCATATTGTATCTGAAAGTTGTCTCTAATTCATCCTAAGCTTAACAATTCTGGTTCATTTATCCTTTTTCCATAGTTCCTAAATTCTAAATCTGGTTCACGGCTTTCTAATCTCTTGCTGGAAATGAAACACAGATCAACAAATATCATTATGAGACTACTGCTTGATTCCTTCTTATGTAGATCAGTGTTCCTTTCCTATCTCACCTTTTGAAGAGGTGTAACTCTCTTGCATCACCTTTGACTTACTTCTCAATATAAAGTCTAGTACCAAGTATATCAAAAAGTATGTTTCTCTTCATCTCACTTATGTAACTTATTTCACCTCCAGAAAATCAGTTTGTTGATAAAAATCATTCACTGTTTACAAATAAACAGATACCGTGGTATTCATGAAGAATTAAACAAATCTTCATCTTGCTTAGGTACTGGAGTTAGTTACCAGAGTTACTATGAGACAGTCCTTGTCTGCAAAGTGCTCAAAAGCTAATTAGTGAAATTTATCTATTTTAATGCATTTGACTAAACTTCAAACAGAATAAACTTATGGTAAACTCACCATTTTTCTCAATAGCTCAACTGATCTTTCCGAGATGGCTAAATATACTCGTATTAATATATCCTAAAACAATGTTCCATATGGCCAGTTTCTGCTATAAAGCACAAGATTTGCCCTAATACCCAAGAGACTAATCCAAACATTTTTTAAAAAAGATATTAAAAAGAGAATTTTCTGGTGAGTTTCAAAAACATAAGCTCAATAACATTATTACATGTCCCTACCAGTTCTGTACTTATAAGTTCATAATCGAACTTGTACTATCAAATTACTCTCTTGACACTTTTGAATCAAACTTTTGCTCTACACTATTTAGGGGGGAAGGGTGGGCAGCTTCACCTGCTAATGTGCAACTAAGCTGACTCACATAGAAACCAAATCAGTTTCTGCAACTCCCAGTACCATCTTGCACCAACAATGTTTTTGGTCTTTAAATAAAAGAAAAAAATTAGTGTGAGAATAAAACCAGCACATCCTGCTGTTGCCTAAATAACTGGTACCAGTTTCCTTTTATTTAAAATGAAAGCATTAAAATGACTCAAATTTATGAATCTATGGCAGTTAGTCTTTAAACTATATCTATGGTTTACAACAGCTTTGTTAAGAAGCAAAACACTAAACTTTATAAAGTCTAACACCCGTAACACATACATCGCTCCTATCATCATGTAGTGTCAACAACACCAGCTATTACTCAGCATACCAAAAACATGACAGCATTAAGCAGAAACAATTGTAGCCATACTTTGTCTATTTTATGGAAATCCACATATAGATTGGGTGAATTAAACATTTTTTTAAACTTACAGTAGGAAGTAGGGATTGATTTTGCTTAAAAATCTACAGGCAAAAGCAAATTTACATAGGTGTCCTAGGAAATGTCCAATTTCCCCACAATAATAAACATCTTAGGAACATTTCAGTAAGAACAATACGATCCTTAAGTCATCTGAAGATCCTATATTTTGCCGTAATGCAACAAGCACATATTTACACCCTGCAGGATTTTAATCATAAACAGAGTATGCAGCCTAACAAAGTAGGAAAAAAAGTAGGAAGACTTAGATCAAGACACTTAAATTCAAGCCCCAAGTCTGCCACCTATTAGCTTACTTGAAAATGATCGCATTATCACAGCATTTTGTCAGGAGTAAATGGTAGAGATAAGAAAGTAACTAAAACCTAATGTTCCCCAAAGCCCTTAAAGTCCTTAAGATATTTTAATGAATCAAGATAAAACTGTTAAAATGAAATTATTATTGTCCATTTTACAGATGAAGATACTGAGGTGCAATGATTTAAATTATCTTTCCTCAAAGCCACACCGCAAGTGGAGTGGCAGAACTGGGACATAACTCAGGTCTCAATCGTATGCCCCTTCCATTAAGCCACACTTGGAGCGCAAGGAAAAACGTGCAAATTGCATCCCACTGTTATGATGGCAGTGAGAAATGAAAATAAATTTTTATTACAGCAAAAAGGCACATCGTCCTTCCCCAGAACAGAGCACTTTCTCTTGACGTTACATAGGCACACATTTGTTATTCTGGATGCCACCTGATATGGCCGACAAGTACGAACATCTCCGCAACCTCCCTTCGGTATTTTCGACGCGCGTCCTCTGGTATTTTCCAAGTTTGAGTATCAGCAAGTTCCCTCGGCCTCCGGCGGACTTATCTACTTTTCGCAGGCCTACGTTATCCTTGCAACAGAAGGGAAGGGCTGCGCTCCCAGCAGCAACGCTGCCGGCGCCTCTCGAGCCACCACGAAGGCGCGAGACCACGTGGTCTCCCTCGCAGCCCGAAGCGTCCCCACTCCTTTCCCTCCTTTTGACAAGGAGCCGGAGGCCGGGGCCCCTCTCCCTCCCGCGGGGCCCTGACACATGCCACCTGTGTAGCCCGGACCGCAAACATCCTGCAGCCCGCCTCCCGGAAGACGGCGGGCACCCGAATAATAGGGAACTCGGACGCCGACGATTCCGGGAAAGGAAATGACTGAAGAGGCAACGCCGGCGCGGCGGCGATGAGCCGCGGGGCCGGGACCTGTCACCCCGCGGGGCCCTCCCGCCGCGCGCCTGGAGCCCGGCGTGCGGGAAGGCCCGGGTGGGAGCGGCACCGCGGGAGGAAGGAGGGCGAGGAGACCCGCACGAGCCGGAGCCGCCGCCGCCGCCGCCCCGCGCGCCCTCTCGGCACGCCCCAGCGCGCCCCGAGCCCCGGCCCCCACCTCGGCTCCGACCTCTGACCCAACATTTCGGGAGCGGCCAGCACCCTGCCGCCCGGGCGGCCGCCGCCGGACCTGCCCGCACCTGTCACCGGCGAAAGACACCGGCCCGCCGCTCCCGCCCAGCCCTGCACCCTCCCGGGCTGCCGCGACCGCCGCGCCGCCGCCGCCTCACCAGGTGTCCCCTTTCCGGAGCGAGGTCTTGAGCAGTGTCGCGATGTCAGACCGCTGGGTGTCCAGATCCGCCGCTCCGCCTTCCGCCATCTTCTTCCACTAGCGGCAGCGGAGGCGGTGGCGACGGCGGCGGCACGCCCCAGAGCATTGTGGGAATGGCGTGCCGCGGCCCCGCCCAGCCGGCAGGTCGAAACCAAGAGAGGCGGGGGAGGGGAGGCTCCGGATGAGACGGGCCGCGGCGGCGGCGGCGGGCGGGGAGCCTTCCGCTCCCCCCCGTCCGGCCCCGCGTCGGTCCGGGCCCGTCCAGCTGCCGCCGGGGCCGCCGCCTGGCCCCGGGCCGCCGGGTTCTCTCTCCGCTCGCGCGGGGCCCGGGCGCTCCGTCGCCGACGCGAGGCCGCCGCCCCGGCCGGCCGTCCTCCCCTTCCCCTCCTTCTCTCCCTCCTTCGCGCATCCACTCCCGCCCGAGGGCAGGGCCGGGCAGGACGGGGGGCGTGGGGACGCGCGCGGGTCGGCTCCGTGACTCGGGGCTTCGCGCGGCGCCTCTCAGAACCCGGGCGCGGGGAACGCGCGCACAAAGGACACTCCGAGCCCGAACGCGGCCGCGGCGCCCCTCCCGGGCTCCCGCCGGCTCCGCCGAGGGTGGGGACCTGCCGCGGGCCCTCCGTGACGCCGCCCCGGGCACACCCCGCCCGCCGCGCCGCGCCGAGGACCGTGCCCCGGATCCGCGGCGAGTGGGCGGGGACGCGGACCGCCTCGGACCGAGCCAGACCCCGAGGGGAGGAGGACCCCTCCTCCCCGCGGGACGGCAGCGCTGGCTCAGCCTCCTGGTCTTCCCACGGTGCTGTGCCCGGTGCTGGCTGACACGCGCCTTATTTGAAGTCAGCGACGGTGGTACCCTTGGCAGGCTGGAGTCTCTCCCGAGCACCCGATGCCAAGGTCACACGGTCGGCGAGTGGGGCGGCAGGTCCCGGAGCCCGCGTGCCGGGCACGGCAGCGCGCTCCCTTCCTCCTCGCCTTGCGCAAAGGCGAACTCCATGGGAGCCGGAGTTGGGCTCATCTTTTGTTTTGCCTTTTTAAACCTCTGCACCGTGCTGCCTGACGTATGAAAGCCACCTCCATGTTTAATGAATGAATTGTGGCACAACTGCTTAAATATCCCCAAGCACGAAGATACCGAGAGATTTGACTTTAAGATAACATCATGACTTGAGAGGTCTGAGAGGTGGACCGGAATCCCTGCAAGGTTCCTCTCGTTTCCCCATTTTTAATGCCTGCCCTCCCTCATTTGGTGGGAATGCAATCAAGATGGGTGGAGTTCGGCCAGTAAGGAAGTGCTGAGCCCTTCCAAGTGAAAGTAGTGTGTATTGGCATTATGGTTTGTGTGTGTCAGCATTATGATTGCTTGTGGCTGGGTAATAATACTATTCTGCTTTATCATATCCACCTTGAATTGAGATCTTAAAGCAGCTTCCAGTTTCTGCTGTTTCTTACGTTATTTGGTTTTTCTCCTGATGGGTTAAAAGATTAGAGTTTCTCTAACCTCAAGAGCACCCTCAAAGGTTCACATTTTCCAGCTTTCTCACCCACTCTGAAAGAGAACAAAGTGATTTTTCAAGGAAAGACAGCATAATATGGAAAGAATATGTTGGAGCCACTTGGACATGAATAAACCGCACTTCAATCTCTAACACTATCGTTATTTACAGACGACAGGGTAAATTGTGTAGCATGTAAATTACATCTCAATAAAGCTGTTGAAAAAATGTGTTAGAGAATTTGAAGGCAAAACTGTGCTCTCTGCCATGTTATAAATATAACATAACCAAGCAGCAATTCGTCATTCATACTCGGCTATCCAGTTTTCTTTCAAAGAAAATACTTTTTCTTTTTTTTTTCTTTTTTAAGAGTAGGGGGTCTCACTCTGTCGCCCAGACTGAAATGCAATGACATGATTACGGTTGATCACAGCCATGACCTCCTGGGCTCAAGCCATCCTCCCATCTCAGCCTTCTGAGTAGCTGGGACTAGCAGCACGTGCCACCACACCAGGCTAAGTTTTAAAATTTCCTTGTAGAGATGAGTTCTTGCTTTGTTGCCCGGGCTGGTCTTGAACTCCTGGACTCAAGCATTCCTCCTACCTCAGCCTTCCAAAGTGCTGGGGTTACAGGTGTGAGCCACCACACCTGGCCAGAAAATGCATTTTTGAAGTATTGAAGCCTATAGCCATACAACAAAGTAAAATAATCTTTTCTTCACTTGCACCATGCTCAAAGCTGCGACTTAACTGGATATAGAAGTGTAATTTAATGTCAACTTGAATTATACACCAGATTTATGAAGTCTTTTTGTAGAAATAACTAGTTGCCATTAGAGTGAGGAAAGAAATAATTGTTACAGTATTTTATTTAGCAAGCAGGCATGCTTAGCATGGTTCTAAATACCTTAAAGTGCTTACTTAATCCTCAGAGCAATCCTATTTCAAATCTATTGTTATTTCAAATAACCTATTGTTATTTCAAATCTATAGATGAGGAATTGAGACTTACAAGTAATTCCCAGAAGCCTAAATTTGAACCAAGGTAGTCTGCTGGTGGCAGAATTTAGGAGGTTTGGATAAATTTCTATTTTTCTACCAAACTTTGAGATTTTGTTTATAGAAATAAACTATTTAGTGACCTCAGCTTGTTAATATATGGAAACTCTGCTTATTTTTCTGATGCTTCTCCCAATCATGAAGAGAAATAATTGTTCATAAATTTCTTAAGGTCCACATTCCTACAGAATAAGTAGATAAATGGATGAGAAAAGCTACTTTGCAGATACTTGAATATGAATCAGGGGCTACGTTTACTTATTTACTGATTATTTATTTATTTGTTTAGAGACAGGGTCTCTGTTGCCCAGACTGGAGTGCAGTGATCATAGCTCACTGCAGCCTAGAACTCCTGGGCTCAAGTACTCCTCCCATCTCAGCCTCCTGAGTGGCTGAGACTAAGTAAATACCACCACACCCAGCAATTTTTTTTTCTTTTGTGGGTAGATACAGGATCTCACTATGTTACTCAGGCTGGTCTGGAACTCCTAGGCCCCCCAAAGTGCTGGGATTACAAGTGTGAGCCACCATGCTTAACCACATTTGCTTATTTAGGATGAGTGTCACCATTGAGTCTCCCTCAGTTAATTTTAATGGATGTACTATTTGATTGGTGATTGCTGTTACCTTCTCAGACCCTCTGTTCTCTTTTGTTCATTTAAACTTAACCTAGAGAGTCACACAGGGAAAAGGAATACGCTGAGTACTTCAGAAATTAGGCTTAACTTGAACAAGGTGGACCTTATGTAAAGGCAGAGTTGGTTTTGAAATTAGAACCACTCCAGAAAGAATTCCTTGACCTTCTGATAATGCTCCTCTCTGCTCACTGATGTTTAAACAGTCCCTTTAAGAGAGGTTTTTGTACTCAACAATTAAGAGATGGGACTTCAAGTGTAAACACTTCAGAAGAAAGCCCTAAAACTAAGGTGTCAAAGAGAGCCAATTTTCAGTAAGAGAGAACCAGAGAAAGAAGAAAAAGCATTGAGTTGTTTCATAGAGTTGAATGGACGAAAATACAAAAGAGAGTTCCAAGAAAGCTTTGCCTACTTCACAGTTTTGAATGGGACTGGCTACTTGAGCTCAAGGGAAAATCTGCTCAAGGTCTGAGTGGATTTAACAAATCCCACATACCGTGTATACAGAATCGGCACATCCCCTAAAAGGATAATGTTTGATGACCTGTCTTTATTCCTCAACTCTTCCTGTTTTTGAGTATCACCGTCTCCGTTTTTCTTTCTCCCCATCCTCTTCCTCCCGTTATTCTTATAATAACCTTACTACCCCCTCATTCTTTTTTTTTCACCCCTTCATTCTTATTCACCTCTCTAAAGCCTTCATTCTTTTCTCTTATGTAATATTATAATTCCCTTCTCTCCTTACCAGCTCTACGAACAGCTAAAAGGCAGCAGAAAGGCGGGGGCGTAGTAAAGACACCAAAATAGCATGTAGTAAAAGTGCTTAATCTGTTAATGATATTTTGAAACTTGGGATATGAATAAAAACTGTAGGTGCCACGATGCAGTTTTCAAAGCTTAAAAAAAAATACAGAGGCTCCTGATTTTAGACAAGAGTTAGGTTCTAATAAAAAGAAGAACAAGTAGCAAAATGAATACAGTGTCTTTTACAAAGAGCCTGCATATTTGGATTTTGACTCTGGCTTGGTGCCACTAACTAGCTGGGTAACCTTGGCCAACTTATTTAATCTCTGTGGCCATACATTTTATCATTATAAAATAAAGTGATTAGACTTCAGAGGCTGAAACCCAAATACTTGCAAGGGTTAGATATAGCTTACATAAATGGGTGAGGCAAACTTGTGGTAAAAATTGTATGGAGTTGTGGGAACTCTGTTGAACTGTCTGTCCCAATGAAATATATTTAAATGTTAAAAAAAAATTAGAGCAAGCAAAATTATATCTCCTACCTTATGGGATCTGGAAGGTTCAATCTTAGCATGGGCATAAAATCTACAAATTGATTGATCTGGGTTGCTGCTTTATATCCCCTTTTTCTGAAGCATGTACAACGCGTGATAAAAGCTGACACCACAGTGAAGGTTGCTATCAATCTACTCCATAGTAGATTCTCACTAAATGATGATATAAAGAAATTCATCTGAATCCATGGGGAAATGAAGTAGTCTAATAGGCCTAGAATTATAATAACAACAAAAAAAATTCTTGATAGACATAGCATAGTCCGTGGGTCTTAGACATTTAAAAATTAAATGTGCATGTATGGTGGGAAACTTCCAGAAAAGAATTAATTTATCCCATCCAACCAAGAGTGAAATAGATAAAATCAAGGTTCATAGTAGTGATTCTGCAACTATATGGATCCCAGAGAGATTAACACTGTTTCCTCTCAAGAGAAGCTGAATTATTCAGACTTTCTGTTTGGACAAGCTTTCTCTTCATTTTGACTGAGATAGTAAAAGGATTTAAATGACTTACAAAGAGTTTAGAACAATAAAATAGCAGGTCTCAAAGAATACATCTGTGTCCAGGATGAGTCATTCTTTATGATGTTGTCTTTCAGGCATCTCTAAGCGACAGAACACTACAGAACCCCCCAGGTCTAATTAGAAAACGCCAACACTGAAGACAAAACAAGCTTAGTGATTTTATTAAAATATTTACCACTGATTTTTGTTGCTAGCCAGTAAGTGTTTGTCTAGGCCTTCTTGAATTTTGTCAATTATGCATTTCTAAAATTATTAGTGGCCTAAGCCTGCTATGTAATAGATTGGAAATGGTTTCTACAGTGTGAGAGATTTGAGATGTATAGGAAATAATAATACACCTCTACAAATAATTTACTTAGTGACAATGGGAATTTATTAAGGATATAATGAAAAGATATAATGCATATTCCAGAGTCAGAAAGACTCTGTTTTAGAAAGACCCTATTTTAGAGTCAGAAAGACCTGTGTTTGCATGCTCCGCTCTGCTACTTATTAGTTCTGCAATACTGGAAACTAGTTTTCTCATCTGTAAAGTGGGGATAATGAACTTGTTTTATAAGACTTATTCAAAGAAGAATACAATAATGAATGCAGAGCTCATAATAGAGCTCCACATGTTATAGCAATTATTATTTACAAAATATTTGCCCCTTTACACCAAGACAGCTGATAATTTTGATTGTCTAAATAAATTCATTAAGATCACAAAGCTGCTATGCCATAACATAAACAATTGTATTAAAATTAGAAGTGCCTCATACTAAAAAAATAAAAATTACTAAAGAGATTAAGAAGAATATGTGAAAAGTCTAGCTTTACTCACAGCTGTTTGTGTGGAGGTATTCTTTGGGACAAAACAATGTACTTGGGACTGGGTGCCAGGCCCCTCACTCCTGTAATCTGAGCCCTTTGGGAAGCCATGGTGGAGAATCGCTTAAGTCCAAGAGTTCAAGACCAATCTGAGTGACATAAGGAGATCCTGTCTCTACAAAAAAATAATCATGAAGGGGAAACCCAAAACACCCCAGAATTGTCTTTTGGAGGGTGGGCCTCTTGTAGTACACTCAGAATTTGTTCCTCTGAATCAAATTGTTAACCAAAGTTTTTATCTGGAAGTTTTGAGAAGGTTGTGTCATGATTTGTGGAAGCAGCGTCCCAAGTTGTGGCAAATAAGTGACTGGTTCTTCCACTATGACAATGTAACTGCCCATACTGCATTGAGCGTTCAATAGTTTTTTACCAAAAAGGCATGACCCCAGTGCCCCATCCTCCCTCTTCACCCAGTCTTACCCCGAGATGCTTTTTTGTTTGTTTCCCTTGATGAAAAAGTCCTTACAGGGGAATGTTTTGCTCATATGGAAGGGGTGAAACAAAAAACAATGGAAGCACTAAAAGGCATCAAAATTGACAAGTTCAAAAACTTTTGAGCAGTGAAAAAAACATCTCAAAAGATGTCTTCCATCAAAATGAGTACTTTGAAGGTGAGTGGAGTTTATCATAAATTCCAGATTTTGGGGAGAGTCTTCCCTCGTATTAACTGAAAGTGGTGACACACTTGTAGTCCCAGCTACTTGGGAGGCTGAGGTGGGAGGATCAATTAAGCCCAAGAGTTTGAGGCTACAGTAAGCTATGATGGCCCCACTGCACTCTGGCCTGTGTGACAGAGTGAGACCCTGTCACTCAAGCAAAAACAATGTACTTGGAAGCTGATACACTAACATATGATACAAAAAATATTTTTGTATGCTTGTGAATATTCTCTAATTATAAACATAGGTGTATGACAGGTGAAAGACATGTTTTTGTCTTACCTATAGACTTATAGCATGAAAGGCAGAGTAGTGGCTCCCTAAAGATGTTCATATCTTAATCCCAGAATCTGTGAATATGTTACCTTGTATGGCAAAGGGATTTTGCAGATATGATTAAGGTTAAGGATCTTGAGATGGAGAGATTATCCTGGATTATCTAGTTGGGGCCAATCTAAACACAAGACTCCTTAATAGCAGAAGAAACTTTCCTGGTTGTGGTTGGTGTGTGGTGGATGTGGGTGATAAGACTGTGAGAATGACTTTAAAGACAGAATAAAGAGAGCATAAACCAAGGAATGTGTATGACTTCTAGAAGTTGGAGAGGAAATGAATTCTTCACTAAAGCCTCCAGAAAGACTGTTCCAACACCTTGATTTTTAGCACAATAAGATTTCTGTCAGACTTCTAACATATAGAAATGTAAGATAATACACTTCTGTTGTCTGAAGTTACTAAATTTACAATAACGGTCAAGGAGTAGAGCAGCCTACCTTAAAGAAACTAAGACAAAGAAGAATATATTCATATCTAAAATTGGTCATTGTGTCCATCTACTTCAGCACTACACAGATACAAGTTATAGCATGAATAACAAAGGTAAGAAATTGTACTCAAGATATATTCTCTGTACTACTAGTTGACAAAAGCATGGAATATCATTTTTAGCAATGAGCTCTAAAACTAGCACTGTGCAGGAAGTAATAGCCATACCTAAGTCTTCACTGATTATGAAGATAGGCTATTCCATTGTTTCTCCTGCCCATGGACATTGATTATCCTGGCTATTGGGCCTTTGGACACTGTTTTGGTCTGTTTCAGCTGCTATGACAAAATACCTTAGACTGGCTGATTCATAAATAACAGAAATTATTGTTTACAGTTTTGGAGACTGGGAAGCCCAAGATTAAGGCACTGGCAGAATTAGCATCTGGTTAGAGCTCACTTTCTGCTCTGTAGATGGTACCTTGTTTCTGCATCCTCACCAGGCAGAACTGGGGAGTACTGTGTCCTCACATAGTGGAATTGGCAAGGCAGCTTCCTTCAATCTTTTTTATAAGGGCACTAATCCCATTCACAAGGGTTTAATCACTTCCTAAAATGTCCCACCACTTAACACTATAATACTGGCTATTGGGTTCCAACATATGAATTTTGAGTAGGCACCAAAATTCTGACAAGGCAAACCCAGACTGAGACCTATACCTTAGACTCCCTGATCCTCAGGCCTTTGGACTTGATCTGAGATTTACCCCATTGGCTTCCCTGGCTCTCAGACCCTCAGAGTCAGACAGAATCATATTATTGGCCTTCCTTGTTCTCCAGTTTGCAGATAGCAGGTTGTGGGGCCTCTAGGCCTCCATTATTGCATGAGTCAATTCCTATAATTAATTAATAAATAACCTCTTATTGGTTCTGTTTCTCTGGAGAACCCTAATGAATACAGCTAAATAGTTATCTCACTTTCAGAGACTTAATTACAGCTACTTTGAGTATAGCAAGCTTCTGTTGGCCCATGTTCTCAGTCTTTCATCGATCCCTTTTATCTGGATGAAAGGTAGTAGATACCAACTATAGTAGACACTCTCTACCAAACTCATATCTATGGCTGCACGGTAGACCCCTATTGACATTTTACAATACAGGGAAAAAGCTAAGGTTTATTTTTGAATGACTCAACTCAGTATGTGGAGCCAAGACAAAAAATAAAAAAATAAAAAAGACAGTTTCTGCATTACTGATCCATTCATGGGTGGCCATGAAAGACAGTTGTCAGGAGAAATCCTCCCAATGGACAGAGCTCTGGGTAATCCACCTGCTTGTCCATCTTGTATGGAAAGAGCAGTTTGGTCAGGGACCTGAAAGAAAGCATTTTGGAAGATTGAGGACTAAGAAGTCTGCTGAAAAAGTATGTGGATGGACCTATGGGCACAAACTGTCAAGATTTGTGTATTCCGTGTGACCACCAACCATAAACATACACCATAGAAGAGGTACTGAATAAACTGAATGACTCCAACAGTAGTTGACAGTAACTAGCCTCTATGCCCAGAGCTGGAACAATGGGTACAAGAATGGAGTAGCCATAGAGGCAGAGATGGTGGGTATACAAGGACCCCACAGCATGAACTCCACTTACCAATGATGGTTTACCTATCGCTGGGACCAAAAGTCAACCTTCCAGGAACAGACAAAAATGTTGATCCCATAAAATGGAATCTTCTCTAGAGGAAACTAAATGGCAAGTTAATTACACTACCTCCCTTCTAGTCTGGGAGGGGCAATGATTCATCTTAATTGGAATTGACACATATTACAGACATGGATTTTCCTTTCCTACCAATAGTAAGTACTTCAACAATTTCCATCACCTAAGGTCTTACTGGAATGTTTGATCTCATGACACAGGATCTTGCATAATATCACATCAAACAAAAGGATTCATTTTATAGCAAAAGAGGTGTGGTAATGAGCACAGAAATGTGTGATTCACTGGTTCTTTCACACATCAACCCACCTAGAATTATAAATAGCTGCTGGTCTGATAGAGCAGTGGAATGGTCTGTGGAAAAGACAGCTGAAATATTACCTACAGATGATACCCTATGCAGTACACACTCTGAATTAATGACTTGTTGCTGTGCTCCCAACAAGTAGACTTTATGGGTATGTGAGTCAAGGAGTGGAAGTAGAAATGGTCCTGTTGACCATCACTATCAGTGACCCAATTGGGAATTTTGTGATTCTCATCTCTACAGTTCTGGTCTCTGTGGGTTTAGAGTTATTAGTTCCCAAAAGATGAATATGTCCACCAGGAGACACAGTTCCACTGAACTTTAAACTATGGTTGTCACTAGGGCACTTCTGGCTTCTAGTGCCTAAGGGCCAGGCAATGAAAGGGGTCACCATCCCAACAAGTTTATCATTTTTAAGAGGAGGAAAAGGATGAGCTGCTTTTATGCAATGAAGGACAGAGACATGTGTATGCATGTGTATGACATCTCTTGGCACACCCTTGCTCAATGTTGACAGTCGGTGGGCTAGTAAAGTATCCATGACCTAGGAAAGAGGTATGATGACTCTCAAGGATGAGCAGCTGGGTCATCCCACCAGGTAAGCCACGAAGACCAGCAGAGGGGCTAGACAAGGTAAGAAAAAACTGAAATGGGTAGATCAGGAAAGATTAGTTGAGTATCAGTTGTGGCCTTTGTGATGAAAGCTATTTATCTCAATTACTTTCTTCCCACTGTTTTAGAGCTGCTTCCAAAACCGTAGCAAAAAAGCAGACCTGAGTGATGTGTGGGGTGAATTGAATTGAATGATGCACTGTGCCATTAGCCTTTCTCCTTTAAAAAAAAATTTTTTTTTAATTTAAAGATGTGGGGTACTATGGACTTCGCAGCAACTTGGATGGATTTAGAGTCTATCATACTCAGTGATCTATCACAGAAACAAAGAAAAGAGTATCATATGTTCTCACTCATAAGCAGACCTTGAATAATTATCATAATACTGTAAGAAAGGATTGGCAGTAGTGGGAAACTGTCAGGGGCTGGGGGAGCTGGGGTGGGATGGGCAGTTAAGGGAACCTGCCAGGGGAGGGAGGGGAATACCTCATCAACAAGGGTAACTGCGTAATGAACATTTGTATACCTAACCCTGAATTGCAGCCTACATCTTTAAAATAAAGAAAAGAAAAGGAAAGATGTGGAGTACAATTCAGGGTTAGGTATACAAGTGGTCATCATACAAGTAAAGTTTGGGCCTCCCTTTGGTCCCTACTTTGCTTGGTTTGAGGTCAGGTATCCTTACTGATGTTGTGTTCCCTGAAAACAAACAATTTGATTAAAAAATGGGCAAAAGACCTGAAGAGACACTTCACTAAAGAAGACAGAATATAGATTTGCAAGTAAGCATATAAAAAGATATTCTACATCATAAGTCATTAAAGAATTGCAAATTAAAACAATGAGATACTATCACGACACACCTATTAGAATGGCCAAAATTTAAAAGACTGACACCAAATGCTGATGAGGATGTTGAGCAATGGGAACTCTCATTCATTGCTGATGGAAATGCAAAATGGAGCATCCACCGTTTTTAAAAATTTTTAATTTCTTAAATTTTTAAAATTTTAAATATGTGGGGTACAATTCAGTGTTATTTATACAAATGTCCATTATGCAGTTACCCTTGTTGATGAGGTGTGCCCACTCTCTTTTTTTTAAGACTAAAGAATGTATTCGTTCAACTGCTGGGCTTTCTACTGATCTCTGTTGTCACTCTTCTTTGGGAATTGCCCTCAACTGAAAAGAGCCGCCAGGCATAGGTCATACTGTCTTCTGGGGGCGGCCAGTGTACAAGATCTAACTGACATAGAGTTAAAAAAGACCTGGCCCCATTGCCTCAGTCTGGAACAACACTGAGGAGCGCTCTGGCTTTAGTGGGTTGGGG
This sequence comes from Tarsius wallacei, assembly GCA_963574415.1. Taxonomy (NCBI): domain Eukaryota; kingdom Metazoa; phylum Chordata; class Mammalia; order Primates; family Tarsiidae; genus Tarsius; species Tarsius wallacei. The sequence goes on from CAUYQG010058086.1 coordinate 16,090, forward strand.
TCTTTTTATAAACTCCTTACAGATCACTTTCCTTCTTTGCTCAATCTTGCTTTTTTCCTTTCTTCCACAAGTGTTGGTCCTAAGCACACTTCTTTGCAGGCAACCTTCCATCTCAGAGTCTGCGTTCAGGGCACTCAGACCTGCACCACCTCCCTCTTTCCCAAGGTTTTTATAAAAGGGGTCGCAGCCACAACCCCGATTTGGTCTTGACCCTGAGGTTGTGTTTTACTGGCAGGGTCCTAGATTTGCTTTTTCTTTGAGATTGGGATCTGGCATACACTTCTGGCATACACCCTAACTGATGAGAAATCTTTTATTTTCACCCTACAAATTTCAGAAGTTCCAGACTCTCCGCATTTCCTCTCAGTTCCCTTTGTAATCAAGGCGGTTTTTCTGCAGCTCACTTATTTCTTGTGCTTTTTCAAATGCAGCCAGCAGCAGCCAGCTTTTTAACATTCGATTATGAAGTCATCTCATCCAACTGCACAAGTTTATCGACACGTTCTGTCTTCCATGTTATTGCAGGTGACACTTTTATCAAGTGTTTTGTTACTAGGTAACACAGCCTGCCATTTTTCCAGCCTCCTATGACAATTGCATCACTGCCTGCTGCCCACCCCCAGGGCCAGTGCCGCGTGTTTTAGGTTTTTGTGAAGGCAGCGCTACACTTTAAATACCAAATATAACGATATAGATGTATTTCTTACTTATACATTTGTAGGTTAGCTAGAGGTCCCCAAGGTTTAGGTTGGGTCTCCATCTTTTCTACAAATCTCTCATCCTCCTTAAACTGGAAGCTGAGTCATGTTTTGATGGCAAAAAGCAGGAGACCAAGAGACAAGCTCAACTATGCAAGACCAAAATTAATATCAAAGAAGTATATTCCTCCTGTGGAGAAGGAATGGGAGGAATCATTTGCTGAAAACTCCTCCAATCCACTGTTTTGCCAGAAAGAGAAAGTATAAAAATATAAAAGAACAATTAGGACATATAGAGAATAGTCAAAACCCAGCATTCCAGAATGAAAAATAAACAAGCAATATTCAAAGAGATACTGCCTACAGTTTTTTTTTTTTTCCAGCACAATGGCTCATGCCTATAATCCCAGCACTTTGGGAGGCCAAGGTGAGAGGATTGTTTAAGCCTAGGAGTGTGAGACCAGCCTGGACAAATAGCAAGATCTCGTCTCTACAAAAAAATAATAAAATTAGCTGGGTGTGGTGGCACACACCTGTAGTCCCAGCTACTCTGGAAGCTGAGGCGGGAGTATCACTTGAGGCCAGGCGGTCAAGGCTGCAGTGAGCTAAGATTGCACCACTGCACTCCATCGTGGACACCAGAGTGAGACCTTGCCTCAAATAATAAAAAAAAGAAATTACAAAGAATTTGATGAGAACAAAGCACACACACCTGTATGTACAGAATTACAATAAGTTTGATAAGAACCAAAATAAAACAAGTTATATCAATACATGCACACTTATAATACCTAGACCCATTCTCATGAACATAAAAATATGAACCTCAGATATAATCTTAAATATGAAGAGAAAAGATAGTTCCTTAGTTTTTAAAAATGCCATCTAAGCCGGGCTTGGTGGCTCAGTCTGTAATCCCAGTGTTTTGGGAGGCTGAGATGAGTGAATTGCCTGAGCCCGCAGGTTCGAGACCCACCTGGGCAACTTGGCAAGACCTCATCTCTACAGTAAATCAGAAATTAGCTGGGCGTGGTAGCGCACACCTGTAGTTCCAGCTACTTGGAGGGCTGAGCCAGACGGATCTCCAGAGCCCAGCAGGTCGAGGCTGCAGTGGCCGGGAACGGCCACTGCACTCCAGTCTGGGTGACTCCAACTCAAAAAAAAAAAAAAAAAAAAGCCCTCTAAATCGAAAACTTAGAAACATTAAATAAAATATTTCTCATCAGTTATGGTGTATGCCAGAATAATATCACATTTACAATGGTGACCTTGTAAGATTTGTAATAAGGTATTTTTTTACTGTACCTCTTCTATGTTCAGATGTGCTTAAATACACAAATACTTACCATTATGTTACAGTTGCTCACAGTATTCAGTACAGTGATGTGCTGTACAGGTTTGTAGCCTAGGAACAATAGACTGCACCAAATTTGTGTAAGTACAGTCTTTATGATGTTCCCACAATGATACACTTGCCTAACAATGTATATCTTAGAACTCATCCCAATGCAATAACTGTACAATATCATTCCATTACATGAGGTGCGTAGGGTGGTTCAATTTATAGAGATGGAAAGTAGAATGTGTCAATTAAAGGAAGAAACTGAGCCATAATAAAAACAGGCAGAAGGTTTATTTGAGTCAAATTTGAGGACTGTAGCCTGGGTGTCATATATGCAAGTTGCTGTGAATCTATGTTTCAGTTAGCAGCAGTGATAAGTGGGTCTTTAAAGGAAAACACGAGAAGTTGGGGGGCAGTTTCTAAGTTGTTTACCAAATATTTATGTTGTTTCATCTAGAAATACAAAACATAATCAATTTGAGAACCAAAAATATGACTCAAATAAGGACAATTTGAAATCCAGATCTGAAAAGTGTTGTTATTCCTGAAGGTAACTAATTAAATAAGTGTTGTATGAGGTCTGTCTTTCTAATATCTTGAAGCCATTTAGGCTTTTGATTGATTCTTTCTACCCAAGTTTCCACTTCTCCTGAAGTGTTCATATAAATACAACAAGAAATACAGGCAATTGCACATAAGAGGGGGAACCCAAAAAACTCACAAATTTTTATTTAAACTTCAGTCACTTGCAAAGGACACTCCGTTTGATGCAATACACCTGTAAAGATGCTTTTTCCACTGTTGAGAACAGTTTTTGAACTTGTCACTTTTGATGTCTTTTAGAACTTCTGCCGTTGGTTTCACATCTCCCAAATAGGCAAAACGTTTGGACTTGTTTCATTAGGGGAAACAAACAAACAAAAAAGTCACTCAGGGCAAGATCAGGTAAACAGGGAGGGTGGGGCGTGAGGGTCATGCCATTTTGGTCAAAAACTGCTGAACACTAAGCATGGTGTGGGCAGGTGTGCTCATAAATCATCTATTATGAAGTGGGCAAATGCACTGAAAGAATCTCCAAAAACAATAACAAAAAATTCACTGAAGTGTAACGCAGCCTCTCACAACAATGCTAACTGGTACACTAGTGCAGTTGGGCTCCTAGAACACTTACCTAGAGGGAGAAGCCTGTACTACAAAGGGCCTGCCCTCCAAAAAAGATAATTCCAGGGTATTTTTTTTAGGCTTCCCTGGTGTTCCTCTTTGTTTAGCTAACAGATAATCAAGGGCTCTTTGATTTTAAAGGACTACACAAGCAAGAAAATTTAAAGACTTACTGCATCCTTGGCAATCTGTCTAATCATGGCAGAAAGATTCTAGATCATAGCTCTGTTGACATGTACTTTTGCACTTGGAATCAGAATGGAAAGTATGCTTTGTCCTATACTGTTATAATAGCCTGGTAGCATTTCTTTTTCATATCTGGCGGACAGTTCAAAAGAAATGGTAGTATATCTTCCTTATGAAAAAAGAGGGGGTAACAAATTGTCCTAACAGGAAGAATCCTTCCATTTGTCAGCTATACAGACATTTATGAGCCCAGCCTTGAGTTTGGGAGTCCGTTCCTATTCCACAGACAAAAATATATCCTGGTAGGGTATGAGTTATTCCCCCAAGGATGTTTTCATTTACTGTGTTTGTAGGCAACATGGAGTGTACATTATCAAACCAGGGATGGTCTTTGCTGCAAGCCTTTCAAAAGCCATTAATATGCCAGGCAATAGGCAGCGGGTGTTGACATGGTGTTAACATAATCAACTACATTTTGTTCTTTAATGCATTTGACAAGCAGGTGAAGGAAGGAGCGAGGAGGTCCCCAGGTAAGTGGTCCCACATTAAGGAGAACTGTGGACAACCTTAAGAAAGGGATGAAAACATTAACCCTTCTAACAACTTTTTACTTGAAAGGTTAGGCTAGTCGAAGGAAGTTCTAGAAATATAGTTCCATTGGGAGCAATATCAAAATTGGTAACAGGGATGAGTAATGGCATATCTTGATCAAAGGTTGATTATGAAATTAAATGACATAGCCAACCATCAGTGAGGTTTCCTCCCGTTGCTGTGCTTTGGGATAGTTTAACTAAGGCATTATCCTTCCAAGTGATGATGAATGTTAAAAGTGGAGGTTGCAACAGAAAATAAATTATCTCCATTTTTTATTAGAAGGCATGAAAAGGAGAAAGAAAAATTATGAGTCCCCTCAAAAAATTTTGTGTAGATTTCACACACGCCAAGTCCAGTTTCTTGGGACAGCAGTCTACATATATTTCATCTATTTTTTTTGCCCTGGTCTGAAGAACAAGGTAACTGGCTAGAGGTCAGCTGAGATTTCTGGTGATGGAAGATGTCCACCCAGGTGGGGCTGCTTTTTTAAAATGAGAAATGTGAATCCACAGTCAATGTCTTTTAGTTTAGCTGCACACGTATTGGTTAACCATCCCTGATATGATCCCTTCTAATGTAGTTTGATGGCGTCCTTAATTGATAGTGTTTACAACTTAAAAACCTCCAGGTTGGAGGCCATGATCTTTGATGTCTACAACTCCCAAAAGCTCACTGTTAAAATAATCTTGAATTATAAAAATTTTAGTGAGAAGCTTTATAAGGCTTGACAATAATGAAGCCTATTATTTTCAAGGAGAGCTAGTTAGTAGGCTTCTTCATCCCAGTGTGTGGGCCTTCCTGTAATTATTTCAAAGGTAAAAATCTGATGTTTTACAAATGGGGTGGAAGGTGAGTTAATTTTTCCAATGGGGAATATTAATTAGCCAAAAAAGAACATGAAATCATGTTGTTTGCAGCAACTAGGTGGAACTGGAGGTCACTATCATAAGTAAAACAAACCAATCACTGAAAGACAAATATTGCATGTTCTCACTCAAATGGGGGCTAAAAAAGGTGTATACATGGATGTAGAGAGTGGAATGACAGACAATGGAGACTCAGAAGAATGAGGGGAGAAGGGGGGTAAATGAGGAGAAATTACTTAATGAGTACAATGTACGATATTCAGATGATGCATACCATGAAAGCCCTGACTTCACCACCATGCGTGTAACAAAATTATACCTGCACTCCATATATATTATGGAGTATAGTGGTATATTATATACACCAACGAAAGCAAAACCAATGGAAGAGGTAGTTGGGCCAGAGAAGGTTAAAATTTTCTGTAAGCTGTGCTAATTGATATTTAATTTTAAAAAATTATTCCATTTGTGTGTTCCACTAATCTAGAAGACTAAAGGTGGTATGCACAACAGTAATACTGGAAAGTTGGTCATATATTACAAATAGATCAAATTATTTGACCAGTGAAATGGGTTCCTCAAGGAACCATTGGGAGGAACTCCCCAAGAGGGATAATTTTCTCTAGCAAAATTATACCTACTATTTGGGTGTGGCCCTATGGCATGGGAATGCCTCAATCCAATGAGAAAGCATGCAAATCATAACCAAAATTTATTTATATTCTTGAGATGGAGGCAAATGGACAAAATTTAATTGTCCTGTTGGTGAAGGGAGATGTCTCTAAGATCCATGGAGTGACTTTCTAGGGTTGTATTTGGGACAAACACACAGTTTGAGTACATTTTTTGAGCAATCATATATGATGTTTTTCCAGTAATCTTGTTTTCCCCATGACATCATTTTATCTGGAATCCAGTGAGCTGATTAATGAACGTATTTAAAAAGAGTAACTGAATTTCTAGGGGGAAGAGTTGGTCTATCATTTGGTCCATACCACAAACTGCTTCAGGAGAGACTATCCCTCACTTACTTTTCCAAAGCTTTAATTCTTTTCTTGAAGTTTTTTCTTGGGCTTTCTTTAGCAACGTTTTAATTGGAGCATGCACTTGTAGGATTAGATCAACATGTTTAATTCTTGAGTAAGGAGTAATCTTTAGGGCTGCAATTTTGCACCTGGCGTCCTCAAAGTGATTGTCCTTACCTCAGGAGTATCTAGTTTTGAATATCCAGGGATTTTTATGAGGACCAGCAATTTAGGTTTTTGAATGGCCTCCAAAAGATTAAAAACCTACTGACCACTTTTAATAAGTTGTCCTGAAGAAGTCAGGAATCTGTGTTGTTTCAAGACATCCCCATATCATGAGCTACTCCAAACATATATCTGCTATTTGTGTAAATCTTAACACCCTTATTTTCTGCTAATTTATAAACTCTGGTTAAGGCAATCAATTCTGCTTGTTAGGCTGTCTTTGCCCCTGGGACAGGGTTGTCATCTATGACTTCAGTCAAAGAGACAACTGCATAAACTGCACAGTGTTTCTGGAATTGCCTTTTATTATATTATTATTATTAATATTTTTAGAGACAGAGTGTTGCTTTGCCACCCAGGCTGGAGTGCAGTGGTGTGAGCATAGCTCACTGCAATCTGTAATTCCTGGGTTCTAGTGATCCTTCTGCCTTAGCCTCCCAAAGTTCTGGGGCTACAGATGTGTGCCAGCACACCCAGCTCATTTTTCAATTTTTTTGTAGAGATAGGGTTGCCCAGGTCTTGAACTCTGAAGCTCTATGTTGCCCAGGTCTTGAACTCTGAAGCTCAAGGGATCCTCCCACCTCAGCCTCCCAAAGTGCTGTGATTATAGGTGTAAGCCATTGCACGTGGCCCAGAATTATCTTTTATTTTATGTATGTATGTATTTATTTATTTATTTTAGTTGGAGTCTCATTCTTTAGCCCAGGCTGGAGCACAGTGGCACAATCATGGTCACCTTAGCCTTAACCTGCTGGGCTCAGGTGATCCTTTCAAGTTGCTGGAATCACAGGCACTTGCCACCCCACCCAGCTAATTTTTTTTAAAAAATTTATTGTAGCGACAAGGTCTCACCAAGTTGTTCAGGCTGGTTTCGAACCCCTGGGCTCAGGCAATCCTCTTGACTCCACCTCCCAAAGTGCTGGGATTAAAGACATGCGCCACACTGCACCTGACCCAGAATTATCGTTTAAATAAGAGCCATCCGTAAACCAAAATCACATCAGCATTATGCATAGACTTCTGTAAGTCCTGTCTAGGAGTGAGAAGCTAATCAGTTAGAGCAATACAGTCATGAGGTGTCTCATCAGAAGGTAATAAGCTGGCAAAGAGTAACCAGGTTAAGATTATTAGAAGAGGCTGGGCTCAGTGGCTCAGCCTGTAATCCCAGCACTTTGGGAGACTGAGGCAAGTGGATTGCCTGAGCTGGTGGGTTTGAGACCAGCGTGGGCAACTTGGTGAGACTTTGTCTCTACAATTAAAAAAAAATTAGCAGGGTGTGGTAGCATGCGCCTGTAGTTTGGGCTACTTGGAAGGCTGAGGTGGAAGAATTGCCTGGATGGAGGCTGTGGAGGCCATGAGTGTGCCACTGAACTCAAGCCTGGGTGACAGAGTGAGATTCTGAGTCAACAACAACAACTAAAGATTATTATGAGAGAGAGAGAGAGAGAGAACAAATGCTAGGTGAAGACATAAAAAGAACTTCATGTGAAGCAAACCTATTTAAGAGTGTTTCCACAGAGTAAGGAACATAAATAACAAATGGGTTCTGAGGAACCCGTAATAATGTTTTCTGCTTCCTTGATAAACAGGGCAGTAGCTGAGGGGGAAAGCCTTTAGCTTCTGCATCCAACTGTTGACTGTAATATCCTATAGGTCTATTTTGGTCCCCATACTTTTGAGTTAGAATGTCTAGAAAGGCAGATGATAGGGTGCCCCAAAACTGGGGCAGCCATAAGGCTTTCTTTAATGTTTATTTAGTGTGACTGAGAGTCCTTCAGTGGTCCACACTAGAGGATCTGGTTGATTTGCATTTAAAAAGACACTTAGTGGTTGAGCTAGTAAAGAAAAAAGTGATATCCAATTGCTATAGTATCTGGCTAATTCTAGAGATCCTCAAAGTTGTTTTCTTGTTGAGGATTCAGGGAAGGTTAAAATGCCTTCGATTCTATCTGGATTTATTAATACTCCTTCTAGTGAAATGAAATGTCCTGGATATTTTACTTGACTTTGACAAAATTGAAGTTTTCCTTTGGAGACATTATATCCCTTGACTGTCAATTGTCTTAAGAGGTACATGCTATCATCCTTAGAGAAAGGTGATTCTGGGGAGCAGAGGAGATCATCTCTATATTGAATAAGTATAGCTCCTACTAGAAAATCTAAATCAGTTTTTAACAACTGAGAAAAATAACTTGAGCTTTCAGTGTTAGCCTTGAGACATGACAGTCCATGTATACTGGTGGTCAACCCAATTGAAAGAAAATAAGTATTGGCTTCTTGGGTCAATTGGGATGCTAAAAAAAGCATTACATAAATCAAACCTAGTAGGTGTTTTACTTGTGGTGGGGATTACTGATAGAAGAGTATGGGGTTAGGTACCACCTGATGTCTAGGAATGATGATATTATTGTTTTTGGGCATTACTTGAAATGTCAACCCTTTTCATTAGACTTTCAGGTTAGAAAGACTAGGATATTGCATAGACTAGTACATGGGATAATTAAATCTTTCTTAATATAGTTTTTTTTCTTATAGGCTTTATCCTTTCCACTGTTTCTGGCTTCAAATGATATTATTTTATATTAGGTAAAGGCTTCAATCAATTTATCTCAAGTTTGATAGTACTGGCTGAAATTTCTTTCCCATTATCTGTGGATAACTGTAACTATCAATGGTCAGGCAGGGTTTCAATAAGTTGTTAACATCATGCATTGATTCTGAATTCAAAAAAAATTTATGGAAGAATTTGTATAACCGTGGTTTTACCCTCAGTTTTGTCCTTATCTAGTTGTTTTTTGTGTTCTTTTGTCTTCCATTCCATGTTTAAGAACACATTCCCCTTTTGAGAAAAGGAGATGTGTTTTGGAGCTCTAAGAAATCTCTACCAAGAAAGCATATAGATTTTCAAGGAACAAGCAGAAAGGAATGAAGGTCTATAAGTGGCCCTATTTAAAATTCTAAAGATTGGGGCTTATGGACAGTCATGGGTTGGTTAGATAATCTCACCATTCAGATGGTTTTGTTACTCCAAAGAAGGGAACAGTTTCATGTGGTGGGCTGAGAACAGAAAGAGTGGCTCTGGTATCTGTAAGGCGAGTGCGGAGAAAAAGAGAAGGAGCTGGGTAGTCAGGTAAAGAAAAGGAAATTTATTAAAGGGAAACGAGAGGGAGACTACTCCTAGAGAAGAACCAACCCCTTGTTCTTTTTGTGGGTCCTTCTTATTCCCCGTAGCTGAATTCTGGTGGTCACATAGTACACACAGTTCTGAGGAAGTAGGTGTTGGTGGTCGCGTAAACTTGAGAAAACAGGCTGGTGTTGGTGATCACGTAACCTTGAGGGAGCAGGTGTTGGCAGCGAAAACAGGACGTTGCTTAAGCAATGTGGTCATTTGAAAACCATTAGGGTAAAGTGGTCAGGCTCACAGGTCATTGTAACTTCATATTCTGTTTGTGAGGTTAGCACAATGAGTTATCTCAACAATGTCCCGCCCCCCCGCCACGTAAGTCCTATCAGTATCAACGAGGGCATGCGTCTGCTTTCCATTTATCAGTATATCACTTCTCCTAACGTGTTAGTAAGAAGACATGGAAAAGCTGCCTTTTACTCCTCAGAGCATCACCATTTCTCTTGGGTGGTTTTTCTTTCTTGTTGCTGTTTATGTTTCTGCAATCTTTTTTTTTTTTGAGTTGGAGTCTCACTCTGTCACCCAGACTGGAGTACAGTGGCCGCTCCTGGCCACCGCAGCCACCCCGGCGATCCTTCCGCCTCAGCCTCCCAAGTAGCTGGAACTACAGGCGCGAGCTGCCACAAACGGCTAATTTTTTTGATGTATTGTAGAGATGAGGTCTTACCAAGTTGCCCAGGCAGGTCTTCAACCCGTGGGCTCAGGCAATCCACTCACCTCAGGCTCCCAAAGCGCGGATTACAGGCTGAGCCACCGAGCCGGCTTTGCAATCTTTTTAAAGGTGATCTTGTTTCTTGCAAGAGAAACAGATTTCTCTTTGGTCATTTGGGATTGTCTGCTTCTTCTTGAAGTTTGGGTCTGAGCAGTCAGCTGCTGGAACTGCAAACTCATTACTTTAGAGGTCTTATTTTTCTCCTTCTCTTGGAGAGTTTTAGGGAGCTGATTGATCAGCTTAACAAGATTAGAAGTCTGAATGGGTACCAAGTTAATTTGGTATCTCTTAACTAAAGTGACTAGATCTTCATCTAGTCCATTGAGGAAGGTAGCACTTAAGGGATGTTAATTTGATGATTTTGAAGAGGCACATCTGTCATTCCAGAATATTGTTTGAATGTTTTTAAAAACTGTTCAAAATAATTGAGGATGGGTTCATCTGGTCTGTGTTGACGTTGTTAAATTTTATTCCAATAAACATTTGGGAAATATTTGTGGCATACCATCATAAAATGCTGTTGCCAAGTTACAAACTCATTATTAGTCTTATTCAGTACTTTTATTAAAATCCTCTAAAAGATTATTCCAATTTTCCTTTCAAAAGTCATTCCATGGCTCTTTCTTCAGATACCAGAGTGTGGATTAACTGATCAAGGTTAGAATATTTGGGGTCATAAATCTGGACATTCAAATAAAATTCCTTTGTAAATCCTGTTGGGTCTTTAGTTGTGTCTAAAAAAGTCCTTTACGAAATTGTAAAGTTCAGTCTGGGACCACAAATTATATACGAAAGTTAGTTCTCCACTTCCTGAAAACTGATTTTACTCTGTAAGGGGCAGCTGAAAGAACTTGGGCACCAGTAACAACTCCACACCCATTGGGGACCAAGAGATTTATTAAAGTGGTGGCTACAGAGCTAGAGGGAGAGAGAGAAAGAGAGAGTTATGCAGGGAGAGAGCTGTATTTATTAGTTTAGCGAGGGCAGGAAAAGGTCGTGCTAGCATTCTATTGGGTAGAGCAGAGTGGAAATAGGGTGGGCCAAAGTTGTGTTACATTACTATTGGAGGGTACAACAGGGCTGATTTGTCATAGGAGGAGATTGTTGGCTTGCAGGTTTGAACATCGCGGGTGCGGGAAACTGTGCAGGGGGAAGCCGGAACTTAGGGCCTTTGTTGTTTTCGTGTGGCCCTGTAGTGTTCAGCGCCATCTTGGGGGGGCCCTTCTGACTGTTCCCTGCGCCCTTCATTCCCACCTTTTCTGTTTATTTGGGAGAGGGGCGTCGTTACTCTTTCTGGCTGCTTCCTGCTGGATGTTGACGTTGTGGGGTGAGGTGGGGGAAGGGCACAGAACCAGCCAGAACAGGGCCCAGAGATAGGCACTGAAGGTGAAGATTTCTGGAGATGAGAGTTCCAT
>CAUYQG010058089.1:0-18996 GCA_963574415.1 Tarsius wallacei
GCGAAAAATCATACACAAACCAACCAATCAGTATCTCTGTAACCGTGTATATGCAATTCTATCCAATCCTGTGTGAACAAGTTTGTAAAGCCACCCCACTCCCTCAGAATTATGTATAAAAGGTGCGTGTTAACCTGAGTCAGGGCTCACTCGTTCCTGAACCGCTGCGTCGGTTTCAAACGTGAGCCCAGACTTGAGCCTGAATAAAAAACCTCTTGTACTTACATCGGAGGTGGCTCTTTGATGGTTTCTCAGACTTAGAACTTTGGGTTTAACACTAGGCAAGTGGACTGCCTGACCCTGCGGGTTCAAGACCAGACCTCGTCTCTACAATAAATCAAAAATTAGCTGGGCATGGTAGCATGCATCTGTAGTTCCGGCTACTTGGAAGGCTGAGGCAGAAGGATGGCCGGAGCCCAGCGGGTCGACACTGGGGTGGCCATAGTGTGCCACTGCACTCTAGCCAGGACAACAGATTGAGACTCCAACTCAAAAAAAAAAAAAAAAGGTATATCTGGGTGAAGGGAAACTGGCTCTAAGCCTTTTGACCCAATGTAGAGTGTCCATACGTGAAGCATTGCAGTGAGAGTCCTTTATAAGGGTTAATTCATTCAATCTGGCTTTATTGACTTTGATTCCCCACCTACTACAAAGCCTCATTAGCATTTAGGCACAAAAGAAGAGGAAATTAGGAAGCTGAAGTATAAATAAATGTTCTAGATACCTGGTTTCTGATCCAAGAATGGTAGAACACATTAGAACGCTAGAAGAAAATATACATTTAAAGCTAAAATATGCCTTCAAAAGTGAGCAAATATTAACCTCTCTTTTGTTTTTGTATCAGTAAACCCGAGGGTTTCTGGCAACAATTTAGATCACTGATAGCAGAATTTTAGCTACCCATAAGGAAATGTAGCCATCAACGTTTCTGGAAAGATGTCTTTAATGAACTCTTTCACCTGTAACATGGCCGTGGCTGTTGGAAATATCTTCCAGATAGCTCTTGAATGGCATTTTCAGTAGCTCTCAGGACAGTTTAAATATAAACCATTACATAAAACTGGAGCCACAAAGACTATAACTTCTGGGGAGGTGGGTGGGGGGTTGGTTTACTGAGCAAATAGTTTAGAAAACATCAACTAAGATTAAGTTCCTGGGAAACTGTGTCTTAAAAATAAATTCTGCTACTTTCCTCAAATCTATAAAGTTGATTTTTCCTTAGGGTTATAATTTTTAGATGTAAATTGGATATTGGTTTATTATACATACTTTCTTAAAAGTGTTTGTCTCTTGACCATTTCAGATGGGAAACTATAGTTTATGTGGTCTTTAGGGACAACCACTATCCCTCATAGTACATAATTTTTACTCTCTACAAATTGGAGTTTGGGATGGGACTGAGGGGGTTCAGGGCATCTGTGTTGTCTGTAGCCATAACATTTAATAATCTATTCCAAATGACATTCCACTTCCACTACTGGAAAAAAGCTTCTGATTCTTAAAATTCTCAAAACATAGGTTTCCTTTTGTAAACTTAAAGATTATGTAAATATATGCAGTGCATAACTGAACATTGGATATGTATCTCAACCTTATCTCCATAACGAAGAAAATATATTTAGTGCCTAGATAAATAATTTCTTGAATATGTTTAACATTTTATAGTTTCCAGGGTTCACTTGAATGCACTGTCTCATTTGATTTTCTTTCTCTCTCTTTTTTTTTTTTTTTTTTTTGAGTTGGAGCCTCATTCTGTCACAGAGGCTGGAGTGCAGTGGCACGCTCCTGGCCACCGCAGCCTCGACCTGCTGGGCTCTGGCGATCCTTCCGCCTCAGCCTTCCAAGTAGGCGGAACAACAGGCGCGCGCTATCACACCGGGCTAATTTTTGATTTATGGTAGAGCCGAGGTTTCGCCAAGTTGCCCGGGCTGGTCTTGAACCTGTGGGTTCAGGCAATCCACTCACCTCGGCCTCCCAAAGTGCTGGGATTACAGGTTGAGCCACCGAGCCCAGCTCATTTGATTTTCACAAGAGGATTGGTGAGTGTTGGTGTCTCATTATATCTGAGGCTTGCAGATGTTTGATAATGGACCTTGAACTTCTGAGTCAGCTAATGAAGTTTTGAGAAATGACGTATAAACCAATAAAAATCGTCTGAGTGATTTTTAATTGGTATCGTTATGGAGAGATCTTTCTTCTTTTACTAAATGTTACAAGCTTATTTATACTAAGGAAATTTTTAAAAATCCCAAACAAATAAACAAAACCTTGAGGAACAGCTGATGATTGTAAAATTTGTTTGATTTTGTGTATGGCTGTTAATCTCTTCCTTTCCAGACACACAGCTCTCCAAAAGTACCCACAACCCCTTATTACCACTTGAGATGTTCTCATCTTGATTCTTGTTCTGATTCCCTGGTTCCTAAATAGGATGCAGGATGCCCAAACTAGGCTTTTCTTATTTGAAAATAAGAAAATATTTACCGGAAGTAAACTGTTAGTAGATCTTATTTTTACAGCATCTTTTATCCTTTCTAAAAAGAAGTCAACAAATTGTGTTCTTTAATTCACTGGCTTGGTGCCGGGTTTCCTTTCATATGAAATTAATTATATAGTCTCTGATTCCACCTGTTTGCAGTGGTCTTGCCATCTTATAAAAGTTTTCTCATAGTCATCAAATGGCTTTTTCTGCATTACAAAAATGCTCTCTCTGGGACATGGCATATTCTCATATCAAGAACCAGTGGCATCTAGCAGCTATATTTACCAACCACAAATTAAACTGCTGTTTGTTTCAGACAGAGAGCTAGCCGAGCTACAGTCATTATTCCATAATAACTCAAAGGCAGACAGTCTCAGGAGTCGAACTTGGAATGTCTTTTGTCCTCTAATCATATATTTTACATCTCCCTAGGGAGTGGTGAGAAAGTCTTGGTGTGCACTTACAGCTCCCACACTATTAGTCTCAACTCCCAGCTGGCCCCTGCCCCCAGCCTTCTTCATAGTTAGCTGTACTTTTAATTTTTATTTTTAGGGCCACCATTCTTACTTTGCTTTTCAGCAAAATGGTGTGTGAGCAGGGGAATTTATTATGCTCTGGCGAGGGGGAATAATGCCTGGAATTCTTGTCATTTCCAACTTACTAAAGCAATACTTGAGAGTTAATTTTTAAAATTTTGTGTCGTAAAGAAGACAGCTTCTCTATTTCACATTTTCTGAGGTTTTTCTGTATAAGTAGTTATTAGGTAATTCATATAAGTGACATGAAAGTGTATAGGTGAACAACTAATTAATTTCAGGAAGCTGTATCATATTTTTCTTTTTATTTATCTATTTATTTAGAGGCAAATAACAATTATTTAATTTCAGGAGGCTGTATCATATATTTTTCTTTTTATTTATCTATTTATTTGTACAGGCTGGCCTCAAAAGGTCCTTCTGCCTCAGCCTCTTCAGAAGCTGAGATTACAAAAATGAGCTGGCACACCTGGCTAATGGACCATATATTTTCCTGGGAAATCTGAAGAACTCACTGCTTTCTATACTGGCAGACAGTTGTCCATTTAGAAATTAAGATAGCCAATAAATTTATTGTATTGAAATGATTACTGTAAGTGAACTATTATAATCTTTTAAAATTATTCTGTATGTACAGATATCCACACTTACTTATAGGTTAAAAAAAAAAACTAAGCTTTGCAGTACTGTTTATATATATTTTTTTCATTTCTATATTCATTTCTTTGATATTTGACATGAGAATTTGGAACTTTGTCATTCAATGCTAAATTACATAGTATTCTTTTTAAGTTTACATATCTCTCCTATGGTATTTATCTTATATTGCTTAAGAAAGTAGGCTTTATGTGCTTTTTAAAATCCACTTTTAATTTACATAGGGTAAAATCCACTTTTTTAGGTAGATAGGTCCATGAGTTTGACAAATGCATGGACAAATCCATCACCATCATCAAGACACAGAACAAGACCCTCACTTGGTGCAACAATTCCCTTCTGCTGTTCCATTGTGGTTAAGTCTTCTTCCTGACCTTAATGCCTGGTGACCTCTGTTCTGTTTTTCCTCTCTACAGTTTTGCCTTTTCCAGAATGTCGGAGAAGTAGAATCATCCAGTATGTCACCTTCTGCGTTTGGCTCCTTTCACTTAGCATCATGGTTCTCAAGTGGGAACAAACTTGGCCTCCCCAGGGGATATTTGGCAACGTCTAGAGACATTTCGATTGCCATATACTGGAAGGAGTGGAGAGTACAGCATGGATCTTATGGGAGGACACCAGGGATGCTGCTACATACCCCACACTGCACAGGACAGCTTCCCACAACAAAGAAGTGTCTGGCCTAAAACAGTAGTGAGGTTGAGAAGCACTAACCTAGCATAACACATTTAAGATCCATTTATATTGTTGAATGTATCAACAGCTTGTTCCTTTTTTATTGCTTAATAGTATTCCAGGCCAGGCATGGTTGCTCACACCTATAATCCCAGCACTTTGGGAGGCCAAGGCAGGAGGACTGCTTTAGCCCAGGAGTTCAAGATCAGCCTGGACAACATAGTGAGACCTCGAATCTACAAAAAAATTTTAAAAATTAAAATTAATTTTAAAATTAAAAAAAAATTTTAAAAATTAAAAAAAGGATTATCTGAGTCCAAGAGGCTGAGGCTGCGGTGAGCCCTGATTGTGCCACTGTACTTCACCCTGGGAGGTAGAGCAAGACCTCAACTCAAAAAGTAAAGAAAATATTCCATTGTATGAATGTATCACTGTCTGTTTATTCATTTACCTGTTGAAGGACATTTGGACTGCCTTTTTTTTTTTTTAGCAATTATGAATGACGGTATAAGCACTTGTGTCTATGTTCTTGAGTGACCATAAGTACTGGGTGCAGGATTGCTGGGTCACATGGAAAGTATATTATTTATTTATTTATTTATTTGTTGAGGTTTCACTCTGGTGCCCAGGTTAGAGTGCAGTGGCACAACTACCACAGCCTTAATCTACTGGGTTCAGGCGATTCTTCCACCTCACCTTCCAATAGCTGGAACTATAGGCATGTACCACCATACCCAACTAACGTCTTTTTTATTTTTTGAGTTGGAGTCTCACTCTGTCACACAGGCCAAAGTGCAGTGGCATACCTACAGCCATCCAGTGTAGACCTGCTGGGCTCAGGCAATCCTTTTGCCTCAGTCTTCCAGGTAGCCGGAGCTACAGGCGTGCGCTACCAAGCCTGGCTGATTTTTTGGTTTATTGTAGAGATACGGTCTTGCCAAGTTGCCCTGTCTGGTTGTGAACCCCTGGGCTCAGGCAATCTCCTTACCTTAGCCTCCCAAAGTGCTGGGATTACAGACCTGAGCCACCACGCCTGGCCTGAGTCCAAAAGGCTGAGGCCTGTTTTTTAAAACGCCTGGCCTGTTTTTTTACTTTATTTTATTTTATTTTATTTTTATTGTGGAGATGAGGTCTTGCCAAGTAGCCTGGGCTGGTCTCAAACCCTTGTGCTCAGACAATCTTGCCTCTGCCTCCTGAAGTGTTGGGATTACAGGCATGAGCCACCATGCCCGGCCTTGTTTTTCTTTTAGAAGAAATTCCAAACTGCTATGCAGAGTGGTCATTTGCATTCCCATGAGCAACACATGTGAGTTGCAGTTGCTCTCTGTGTGTATATTTCAATTTAGTGTGTGTATATATATATACACACATCTATATATGTATATATATATAATATGTAAGTATATATGTATATATATATTTAAGTCTTTCTAATAGGTGTGTAGTGGTATCTCATCATGGTTGTATGTTTGTCTGTTTTGGTTACTGTTAAGAATTTTAGAATTTAATGCACATTCTGAGATTTCAAAGATAATGTTATATAAGTGAAGTGTTTAGTAACTGGCACAAAGTTATTAACATCTTTGTAGATCTTTGCTCTGTTCTCCCTCACTGTAGAGCTATTGATCCTTTTAGTTTCTATTGTAAGATTGCCCAGTTCACTGGTGTTGGGATTCACTGATCTACAAAGGCTCCAGGACGCACTTGGCCCAGGCCCCTGCATACTAGACGGATTTTGAGAAAAGGAGAAGTCATTTGCATTGTTAATATGATTAAGGGATTATTTGAAGGATGCATGCCTTTCTCACAGTTCACTGAGAAAAAGGATGAAGCTTCGATGTTCCCAGTATCTGGCATGGCACTGGGTGAAGTGAGTTCTACATGGGTAGTACCTGAGCATAACACAGCAAAAAATTATTTTTTTTTGGATTTAGGTGTTTGTAAAACATTTCCCTTTACTGGCTGGCTGCCGCAATTACTTCCAAGATATCATGTAAAGAGACCGATTTGTTGCCTGCTCTCAAAATTTGCTGTATCCTCCCTTTAACAACCCATTATGAAATAGATTGATAATCCTTCATTTTTATTTTTTTGAGTAGGAGTCTCGTTCTGTCGCCCAGGCTGGAGTGCAGTGGCACACACATGGCCACTGCAGCCTCAACTTGCTGGGCTCAGGTGATCCTTCTGCCTCAGCCTTCCAAGTAGCTGGAAACACAGGTGCGCACCACCATGCTTGGCCAGCTTTTTGGTATATTGTAGAGGCGAGGTCTCGACACCTTGTCCAGTCTTCCGCCACCTTGCCTCCGCCTTCCATTGTGCTGGGATTACAGATGTAAGCCACTGCACCAGGCAATAATCCTTCTCTGAAAGCACAATTTTATTGACTACCTTCCTAAAATATGTGTCAGAAGCATTGATGCAGAGAGGATGTGTTGATTTCACTTAAAACCTGAAATTTGCCCTCAGAAATAACCAGCTGTCTCATTCCATTCAATTCATGAGCTTCCAGGTGAGAGAAATAGATAGGAAAACTGTATCATTTATGACCATGCCTTCTTTATTTTGGAAGTTTTTATAGAGGCAGAAGGCTCATTGTGTCCTAAGAGAACAGAAAAATTGCATAATAATAATAATAATAATAATAATAATGATTTTAAAATGATGTGTAAGAACAGAAAAACAGAAAATCTATAGATGGCCAGTAATCTCAATTTGGCCTTTTGCTAGCGGGGGCTATCCTTACTTTTATGAAGTGAATGCAGAGGCCTCCAGTTTGGGATCCAGACATTTTGGCATTTTTCTCCTAACAATTTAACTGGAAACCTTGGTGCCTGTGGCCTTTGGAATCCACAAAACTCAGAGAGCCCAGTAGTTCAACCACACAGTATGAGAATAGCTTGGGGTGACCAAAATGTAAGACCACCTCTAATTACCAGAAAGTTAGAAATGAACAAGGCTTCATCCACATTCTTGAAGACCACACTGTTTTAGGGATACATATCCTTATGCGGAAACTCCCTGTGGCCAAAAGACAGATTATGTTCAATCAAACCTAGTTAACTACAAACATGAGTTTACGATGCCCTCAGGGGAAAATGATGTAGACACTCAGGGTTTCCTTTTGGACCTTCCATTCTCAATATTATTTTACACTTTCTTCAGAGTGTGAGGCCACTTTTTATGCATAGGAAGTTTATTATTAGGGTGAACAATGGTGGATTGTGCCTGTCATTGTTCAAGGATACCTGAATGTACATATGAGGGTTAATTTGGCATTTTGTCCTCAATCCCACAGCTCGTTCCAAATCACACTCACCCTTGACTCATCCTTGAGTTAAGAACAAGGGGAGCCCACGAGTTCGAGACCCCCCTGGGCAACTTGCTGAGACCTCATCTCTACAATAAATCAAAAAAATTAGCCGGGCATGGTAGTGCGCACCTGTAGTTACAGCTACCTGGAAGGCTGAGGTGGAAGGATTGCCGGAGCTCAGCAGGTCGAGGCTGCGGTGGCTGGGAGTGGCCACTGCACTCCAGTCTGGGTGACAGAGTGAGACTCCAACTCGGAAAAAAAAAGAAAAAAAAAAGAACAAGGGGAAAAAAGGTGGTACATATACACAATGGAATATTACGCAGCTGTAAAGAAGAACAAAATCATGAGCTTTGCAGCAACCTGAATGGGAGTATCACATGTTCTCACTCATAAGTGGACCTTAAACAACTGCTGTAATACCGTAACAAAAGGATTGACAGTAGCAGGAAACTGCCAGGGGGGCGGGGGATGGGGGCTGGGGAGGTGGGATTGACAGTAGTCGAGATCTGCCTGGGGGGGGGGCACATCTCATCAACAAGGGTACCTGCACAATGAATGTTTCTATACCTACCCCTGAATTGTACCCCACAATTAAAAAAAAAAAAAAAAAAGAACAAGGGCCATGGTCATGCTCACAGATCTCTTCCTGTTTCTTCCTTGCTGGGACCAAAGGCACATTGCTTCTGGGAGTGCATTTTCCTCATCTCCAAGCAGGGATGATAACATCACATCCCTACTTTACATTGTGGTCATGAGGATGAAATGAGGACTAAATAGATTAGGTACGTGGCATGTACTAAACACTCAAAATACTATTTACACTGCACAATCAATTCTCAAAAATGTATTATTTTGCCGACAACCCAAATTGTGTTCAAAGGAAATAATCTTGTATTGAGTCATCATGTACAGCTCTCTGAGTGTGTGCTGGGCTATCAAATCAATTTAGTATTATTAGAGGCATATGTTAAATATTTGCTTTGTGTTTATTTGTTGTTTCTGGAAAAGAGTGGATTGGTATAGCAAAAATAAAAAATAAAAAATAAAAATCCCCCATTTACATAGGTCAAATCTGTGGTTTTTTTTCCTCGATTCTGTTTCACTGTTTCTGACAGCTGTAGGGTTTATGTCTTATGGGTGCTTGATGACTCTGATTTGTAAGCCTGGCCTTGAAAAATAGGAGCAATCTTCTTAAATAGCAAACATGCATTTTGCAGTCTGATAACCATGGATTCACCGCAGTGATGATTTTTCTTTAAATCAGACTTCCGTGATTGGCAGACCCATACAACTTATAAAGCACAGAAATTTGTTGAAAGAAGAAATTTATTTACTTTACACATTGATCTGATTTCATAGTTTTTTAAATTAAAATGTTTTATTTTTTGTTTTCAATAAAATTTCTTTAAAATTTCAGTGTACTGAGGAGAGACACATCCACTGCTCTTCTCTGCCCCATTCACTGCTACATTGGTGTGGAGTCTCCCACAGTAGTTGAAGGATCCTTACAATATGTAACCATGCTTCACCCCTGCTTAAAGTTACTAGCTGATACTCCTTTGCTCATGAGATAAAATCAGGAACCCTGACCTGACCTCTGCCCCCTTTGTCCCCCTTGTCCTAGCCACTCTACCTGACTCTACCAAACCACACTTGGTGTCCTCTTGAATCCCTGTGCCCTCTTTATGGAATGGCCTTCCTGTTTGTTCTTCCTACAGGGGAAACACCAACTTTCTTTTTGCTCCCTCCTCCTGTGCCTACCCTAACCATCAGTGCTTATCAGCTTAAATGTCACTTGATCAAAGATGTTTTTCTTGGTCTCTTATGGGTGGTCAAATCCCCCTGTTGTAGACCTCTTTGTATTTCTTCCTAACATTTATCATAGCCATAATAAAATAGTAATGTGGGTAGATAGTCGGTGTCCTGACATTGCCTCTGTATGCTTTATGAGGGTGATTTTATCAACAAAGCATAGCCAACATCTGCCACACAAATACATGCTGAACTTTCAATAAATATTTGTCAAATACGTGATTGAAAGACATGTTCAACTCTGTATATCCTCAATGTCTAGAATATAGCAGATGTTAATTATTTATTAAAAAATGAATTGCTGACTATTTAGAAAGAAAAGGGCAGTTACATTTGTGTGGAGTTAGTTGTGGTGAATTACAGTGAGAGGCCCTATGAGGATGACGAAAACCTGGAGAGAAAATGTAATGGGCTAAGGGAGTGATCACCAGCTTATGAGAGCTTTTCGAGTGGAGAATTTCTCAAATTTTGCTTATTTAGGAGGAGTGGAAGGTCATGCACCTGTATCAGAATATATGGTTCTGCCCTTGCTGTCAATGTCACTTCAGAAAATTACTTAACTCCATTTTCTAGGTAAGGAAGGACACAGGGATCTTCCACTTCCTCAACCAATGTCACAGGTTTGTAGGAATCCAATAAAAAGTGTCAAAGTACTTTGTAAACACTAAACGGCTATGTTGTATTATTATTTAACCATGGAAGGAATTTGTAATCTGTTGGCAGCAAAATAGTTAACAGTTAATCAGTTCAGAAGAATGTAAAGCCTCCTCTCTGTCTCCCAGAGCTATTCACTCTTGCCAGTTTCTGCTGTCCTTCTTGTCCTTCTGGATGTGATTAATAGACATTGATCTATGTATACATCCACACGTCCATATATACATGTGTTTGTATGTGTGAATAAATACACACAAATATGTATGTAAAACTAAGTATACAAATCAGATCATCATGCTGTATGGCAGCACACTTTCCCACAGACGACATCGTGGACATTTTTAAAGACAGAGCATATGGAAATCTTTCAGCTGCTATATAGTCTCTGTTGTGTGCATCTGCTATGATTTATTGGATTATTTCCTTACTGATGGACATCTAGCTTGTTTCCATTTTTTTGCTCCTGCAAACTGCTTAAGTGAGCTTCTTTGCTTAATTTGATTTCTTCTCTTCTTAAAAACATTTTCAATTTTTACACTATCTACTTACATCTTGTGCCTTGTGGCAGGAAGTCTGGTGCTTAGAGGGTAGCACTGGGACTAGTGTTGACCTTATAATATTACTTCTAGTTTCAGGACAGGCTCAGAACTGTATCTTGTATAGCCTCCCGGCTCTGGCAAAGTTGACTCGTTCACTGACTGTGACTTTACATGTTTTGGCCTTCATCATTTAAGTATCCTGCTTAACCATGTCCTTTGAATCCTCCCTTTATAATTTCTATTTTTTTCTTCCTTCATAACACAGCTAAAACTCTACCTCTTCCCACAAGTATACATATGCTAGTTTAATTCAAATTTTTTGATGTCATCAATTTTCTAGTTTTTTTAAACAAGCATTTATTGAATTGCTATAGTATTCATCTTATTAGCCAGAAATGAATGCAGATATAAATACTTTGGAAGATTCCCTTAGTTACTCTTGTTTATAAATTATATAATTTACACACTCTAAATTGATGAGGTGTGCCATAGTGCATCTGTGTATAAAAATGGACTTTGTGACACTGAGTGTACATCTCAGTTCATGGTGCTGTCTGTGTGATGGCATGTCAAGTGGAAAGGGTAACATGACAGGTTCCAGTAGGGCAGAACCTTTCCTTGTCAGAGGTTGGAAGAATTTCTCAACATTAGATCAGTACTGAGAGATTATGTGTTCACTGAAATGTGAAAGAATTTTGCCTCAAGAACATTGAAAAGATTGTGGTCAGGGCAGAGAAACTGCCTGGTCAACAGCCTGAATACACACAGTGACCAGCTGTTTAGTGAAGTAACTAGGGGGCATTTACGGCCTTGTGAGAGGCAATTAGGCCAGAGTTCTGACCACGTTGTGCAATTACTGTATGCTCAATGCTGTCGTGCATTTGTTCAATGTTCCTTTAAGGATATGGTCACTTGAATTCTAGAATTCATGAGTATGCCCAAAACTTTTTTTTTTTTTTTTGCTAGTTAGCAAATCTTTCCAAAACAAAGGAAACATCCTTTCTTTCTTTCTTTTTAAAAAAAATTTCTTCTTTTGAAGTTCTATAATGTCTGGTATAGAGCTAAGCAGCAGGTACTCAACAAATACTTTTTACCATCCAGTGGCACTCAGTGTAACCAAAAACAAAAACAAATCAAAACAAAAAAACCCAAACCCAACCAAAAAAACCCAAGAAAAGCAAAATCAGAACTAGTTTATAAGCCACTATAGAAGTGAGACATACTTCAATAAAGCTCCACTTGTTTGGAGTTGAATAAACAACATGTAGGGCAAACACCAAAGAATATTCTGTTGACAGCGACAAACAGATCAACCCAGGAGATGGCAGATGCCTTATCTACATCTGGCTGTGAATGTGACAGAGCCTCAAGCAACAGCACCTTCAGCAGAAGACAGACACAAACCAATCTGACCGACAACAACAATAACAACAAAATAACAATAAAATAATAGGAAGCTTACAATAGGTAGTGTTGCATTTCAAGTATCCTATAACATGTTAGAAGTCCTGTGTGGCTAATTTATTATCTTCATCGATGTATAAATGAAGAAAGGGAGCCTTGGAGCATGTATACAGTTTGCTTAAGTCCCACTGCAAGTGAGTAGTTGCTGTGGGATTCTGACCCATCCCCATCTGACACCAACATGTATAGTCTATGATTTTCTATTGACTCCTCAATGTAGTCTCTTCAGGTAGAAAGCATTGTAGGATGTTTTGGCCACATCGACACAGTTGGACAACAGTAACTAGAACATCTAGATGAATTCTTAATGGACATAAAGTTTTGAAACCTAACTAAAGAATCCAAGATACTTTAAAATTTATTCTAATCTGAGTTGGAGGCCCACCAGCTTTGGGTTCAGCTTCTCCTCTAAAGCTTTGTGCATCATGGACAAAGTCACCAAGGCTGTTCACCTGGAAGTTCCCACAGCCATTCTGGAAGGGAGTGTCTGGCATGGGGATGTTGGATGGCTACTGTTTGTTGAGAGGCTGGGCACACCTTTGATGAAGGACCATTACCTACCCAGAATCTCCTTATAATTCCCTGATGGGTCACTTACATTTTATCACTTCCTACTGGTCATTAGACCAGACAACTATCAAACAGGTGGACAACAATATAATTCAGGCAGGAAATAGCTGCATCACTCTGTGCTATTCTCTAAAGATACAAAGAGGCAGCTGTACCGATGTTTTCTGTACTGACACTGCCCTTTCACAGTACTACACTTAAAAGCTAAATAACAGAATTGATGAAAAAAACGATCCGTTATAATTTTAAAAAATACAGGGAGGCAGTGGTCGGGATAATACAAAAAATGGAAATACACACAACCATTTACATTTGACTTTGGTGTGCATGATATAATTTCTTCTGCCCAGCAGGCATACCTGTACTAGTTATGCTTTATTTGATAGATATTAAAATTCATTTTCAATTCATGAATATTTCAAACCTGAACATTATAGAAGAGTGATCAAATATACATTAAGTAGAACTCTGAAGAACCTTTCTATATTGATTTGTGTTATTCTGGGTTAATATGTGCAGCGTGTCACTGAGTTTTCAAGAAGGAGGCTTATAAATAGCTCATATATTATCTTCATGCCCAGATCGGCCTGTGATGGTGGTTCTGCTCCTTCACAAGTTCATGGGGTTTTATAGACAGGGTCTCAATAGCTATTTTTGTGGGATTTTAGATTTAACATAGTAAAAATATCTGTCTCCCAGGTTTAATATTAGGATTAATAAATCACAAATTTTTAGGCAGGAAGAGCTATAGAATGAGAAGGATGCTGTATTATGCTGATAAAATTTGGACCACATATGCTGAGCATGCCCAGAGACATAAGCTGTAGATATTTATTATTCATCCAGTAATGAATTACTGGAAGCCACTTACGTCCCAGATAGTGTTCTAGGTGCTTGGATGAACAGTGATTTAAACAGACCAAATCACTGCATCGCAGAGCTTACATTCTAGATGACGAAGTGTTCTTTCTTAGTCTCTTTAAAAAATTGCTTTTGTTGCTTTGCTATTTTAATTCTAGCCTTTTAGAAATAAAAGACTTTATGTGGAAATAGATAATCTTATTTTTATGTGAACAAGAACTATCACCTTATACTTGTCTACTTGTTTCATCTCTAAACTTAAGGGCGAGACTGGAAACTGGTCAGTTTTCATTAGTGTCTTCTTGCAGATGGAATGAAGTAAAAGTAGACTTGCTGAGTGCTCAACCAGTTCTAGTAACAAATCATGGAACATTGTTTGATTCTTCTCTTTCTTTTTTTTTGAGTCAAAGTCTCACTCTGTTGCCTAGGCTAGAGTGCAGTGGCACACTCACGGCTACCGCAGCCTCAGCCTGCTGGGCTTAGGCAATCCTTTTGCTTTAGCTGGGACTACAGGCACACCATTATGCCTGGCTAATTTCTTGATTTATAGGGATCTATATCTATAGGGGTCTCACCAAGTTGCCTGGGCTGGTCTTGAATCCCTGGACTCAGGCAATCCTCTTGCCTTTGCCTCCCAAAATGCTGGGATTATAGGCGTGAGCCACTGTACCTGGCTGTCTCATTTTTGTAGTCACGTTTTCCTACTCAAAGATAACTAATAATACAAAGAGAGAAAGATAAATATCTAAATACCAAGTTAGTGATGTATAATGATGTACCATAAAAGGTCATAAGAGCTAGGCACGGTCTGGAGGTCAGATGAGCCTTCAGCCTCAGCCTCCCGAGTAGCTGGGACTACAGGCATGTAACCACCAAGCCTGGCTAATTTTTAATTTTTTTTTTTTTTTTTTTGAGTCGGGGTGTCACTCTGTCGCCCAGAATGGAGTGCAGTGGCTGCTCCCGGCCACCGCAGCCTCGACCTGCTGGGCTCCGGCAATCCTTCCGCCTCAGCCTTCCAAGTGGCCGGAACTACAGGCGTGCGCTACCACGCCCAGCTGATTTTTTGATTTATTGTAGAGATGAGGTCTCGCCAACTTGCCCAGGTGGGTCTTGAACCCGCGGGCTCAGGCAGTTCACTCACCTCGGCTTCCCAAAGCGTGGGATTACAGGCTGAGCCACCAAGCCTGGCCAACTCTTGGTTTTTATAACTCAGTGAAAAATGCTTTAACAGTAGATGAAAGATTTCCAAGTTTATCAGTTCAGATAGCTTGCCAGATCATTGCTGCCCTAATTCAGAATATGGTGGGAGATCCAGCTCTAATTACCATTTGTATATACTAGTAAGCTGTTTCAAAACCTGTAGCAGATCAGCATTTTTGTACAGTTGCATAAGGATGCCATAGTTTTTTAGTGAAGATCTAAGAGGGTAAGTCTGAGGTATAGAGGTAGCCCTGGAGAAATTGGAGGGATACTGTCATGATGCATTTCAGCCAAGTTGAACAATAGACCTGAGACAGTCTGAATGTTTAGAAATGAATGTATTTTTTTATATGTAAAATATTGTTTAATTGGTTATAGGGTTTGTCAAAGGAGGACAATTGAAAATTTTCAAGAAGATGAAAAAATAACTTTTTCGTGTTAATAAATGCAATATGGACCACACAGAGTAGACTATTATTCTAACACATTTATTTTAATGTATCTTGGTAAAATAATCTTGTGAAGGAATAGGGTACTTTATAAAAGTAACTTCAGATCTAGATCTAAAAACAAAGATACTTGTGTCTTGAGGTTCAGAACGATTCATTATTATTTGGAATTTAAACACATTCATGCTGTAGTTCTGAGCAATACAAGGGTGTGATTTATAAATTTCCAGGAATGCATAAATGTACCAAGAATGGGCCAGGTGCAGTGGCTCATACCTGTAACCCCAGCATTTTGGGAGCCTGAGGTAGGAGGATTGCTTGAGGCCAGGAGTTTGAGACCAGCCAGGGTAACATAGTGAGACCCAGTGTCTACACAAAAATTAAAAAATTAGCCAGGTGCAGAGGCATACACCTGTTGTGTCAGCTACTCAAGGAGGCTCAGGTAGGAGGATTGCTTGAATTCAGAAGTTCAAGACTGCAGTGAGTTATAATAAGCGCACCACTCCACTCCACCCTGGGCAACAGAGCGAGACCCCCATCTCTAAAACAACAATAAACAACAATAACAAGCCCCAAAAACAAACAAAAATGCACTGAGAATGTGGTTGTGACAATAGGATGACATATAGGTGAATCATTGAGATGACTTTCTTTTGCAGTGCTGCCAATGGAGGTCCTGATGTACATCTTCCGGTGGGTGGTATCCAGTGACTTGGACCTCAGATCATTAGAGCAGTTGTCCCAGGTGTGCAGAGGATTCTACATCTGTGCCAGGTACTTAGTTTTGTTTTTTAAACAACCCAGGCAGTGGTGAAATTTTGCCAATTTTCATAAAAAAGAACTTGATTGATGTTCTGGGTAAAAGCTTAGAATGAGCAGAAGTTTTGCAAGGCTGTACCTAACATGATTTAAATTACTTAGCATTCATTGACTAGAATGTTCTAGGTTTCCAGGGTCATTAAATAATATGTGAACAGATGCAGTTATACATACTATTTTGCCTGCTAACTTAACTGATTTGCAAAAAAGAATTATATTAGAAAAAGCATATTCAAGTCATTTTTGCAGTTACTCTAAACCTGTTAAGTGGTAATGGTTTAAATTAAGATTACATCAAAATTTTCTTTTGGCTCACTAAAACTTACTTCATATTTTAACAATCCTGTGTGAAGGATAATCATAGTTTAATATAAAATCATTTGAGACTGATCTCAGCATCTTATTTATATAAAAATATATGCCTAGTCCTTAGCATCTGGAATTTTTTAATAACTAGTTCTTAAAATTTAGATATATTACTTTTTTTTTTTTTCTTTTCTTTTTTTTTTTGAGTTGGAGTCTCACTGTCGCCCAGACTGGAGTGCAGTGGCCGCTCCTGGCCACCGCGGCCTCGACCTGCTGGGCTCCGGCTATCCTTCCGCCTCAGCCTTCCGAGTAGCCGGAACTACAGGTGTGCGCTACCACGCCTGGCTAATTTTTTTTTTTTTTTAAATTTATTGTAGAGATGAGGTTTTGCCAGCCCAGGCAGGTCTCGAACCCGCGGGCTCAGGCAATCCACTCACCTCAGCCTCCCAAAGGTGCGGGATTACAGGCTGAGCCACCGAGCCTGGCGATATATTACTTTTAAGTAAATTAATTCCATTTGGAATCCTGTATTTTGCATAAAATATATGAATTTCTTGAAGCCTTTGTTTTTGGTAATTTTGTGTGCTATTCTATGTAACAGGTACCAGGTGGTTAGGTATCAGGCACATGGAGGCTCACGCCTGTAATCTCAGCACTTTGGTAGTGATGGTAAGCGGATTGCCTGAGCACAGGGCTTCGAGACCAGCCTAAGCAACTTGGCAAGACCTTGTTTCTACCATAAATCAAAAAATTAGTTGATGTGGTGGTACATGACTGTAGTTCCACCTACTTGGAAGGCTGAGGCAGAAGGCTCTCTTAAGCCCAGCAAGTCGAGGCTGCGGGAGCTATGAACATGCCACTGCACTCCAACCTGGGTGACAGAATGACTCCAACTCAAAAAAACGAAACAAGTACCTATTAAACACCTAATGGATTACCACAAGCCTTTTCAAATTGGGGTCTCTGGCACTGTTTATATCAACTTGAAACACAATCAGAAGCATCTTTTAAATGAAAAGATACTTATTTGGGAATACAGTGTTGCAATGAGTATTCACATGCCATGGTAAGTGTATATCCAGGGAGATAAGAGAAGACAAATGTTTTTAAAGGAAAAAATGAGGAGGATTGCATAATTGTTTAGAAAGAATTACCCTTGGCTGCAAAGATCAGTAACAAAGATGACACCAGGCTAGGTTCGGTGACTCAGCCTGTAATCCCAGTACTTTGGGAGGCCAAAGTAAGTGGATTGCCTGAGCCTGTGGGTTCGAGACCAGCCCAGGGAACTTGGTGAGACCTCAACTCTACAATAAAAAAAAATTAGCCAGGTGTGGTAGCGCACTCCTATAGTTCTGGCTACTTGGAAGGCTGAGGCAGAAGGATCGCGGGAGCCCAGCAGGTCGATGCTGGGATGGCCATGAGCATGCCACTACACTCCAGGCTAGGCGACAGAGTGAGACTCCAATTCAGAAAAACCAAACCAAACCAAAACAAACAAAAAAAGATAACACCAGTTTGAGGTTGTACAGTCAATTTCTGGGCAGATGTTCTTGCAGAAATATTTTTTGTACACAGTTGTGATGGCCTATATACAAGGCTGTGTATGTGTTTTTTTTTAAATGGAGTCTTTTTTGTTATCAGGCATACAAGCATGGGAACCTTTTCTTCATGACCTTCCTTGGCTCTGTTTGTCAGAGTTTTCTTAACATTAGTGACTCTACTTAAATTTTGAATCAGACATTGAGTGGGCAAAATATGATGCAAAAAGAGAATTATATAGTAATAATTAACTGTATCTACAGGATGAGAGCTACCTTCTTTGAGGCTCTCCAGCAGCCCAACTGGGAAAGCCCAAAATTAATTTTAGTTTAAGAAGACTTAATTTAGGATCTTGATGACCCTGAGAAAACCTGCCAAAGATGTCAAAATGTTCAAAAAAATAGGAACTGTAGTTTAGAATATGGCTGTTAAACAGATTTTAGAATTAAAAATCAAAACCTGGCCAAGCGTGGTGGCTCAAGCCTGTAATCCCAGCACTTTGGGGGCCCAAGGCAAAAGGACTGCCTGAAGCTGCAGGTTCAAGACCAGCCTGGGCAACATGGTGAGACCTCACCTCTACAATTAATCAAAAAATTAACCGGGCATGTTAGCGCATGCATGTAGTTCCAGCTACTTGGAAGGCTGAGGTGGAAGGATCTCTGGAGCCCAGCAGGTCGACACTGGGGTGTCCATGAGCGTGCCACTGCACTCCAGCCTGGGCGACAGAGTGAAACTTCAACTCGGAAAAAAAAAATGTTCACCAAATGTTAACCCGGGTGTACAGATCAAACCAAATGCTAAACCAGGTGCACAGACCAAATGAAAAGGAAATTCACTACAAGATATGCCTCACAGATAGAATGTAGAAACCCAGAGTACTCATTCCAGAAAGTCACTTGTCTTTATACTGGAAAGGACTTACTAGAAGGTACAAAAAGCCTTTTATCATTCCAGGAAGAATTTTTTTTTTTTTTTGAGTTGGAGTCTCACTCTGTCGCCCAGACTGGAGTACAGTGGCCGCTCCCGGCCACCGCAGCCTCGACCTGCTGGGCTCCGGCGATCCTTCCACCTCAGCCTTCCAAGTAGCTGGAATTACAGGCGCGCGCTACCACACCCAGCTAAT
>CAUYQG010058092.1:0-15306 GCA_963574415.1 Tarsius wallacei
CTCTGTCGCCCAGACTGGAGTGCAGTGGCCACTCCCGGCCACCGCAGCCTCGACCTGCTGGGCTCCGGCGATCCTTCCGCCTCAGCCTTCCAAGTAGCTGGAACTACAGGCGCGCGCTACCACACCCGGCTGATTTTTTGATTTATTGTAGAGATGAGGTCTCGTTTGCCCAGGCGGGTCTCAAACCCGCGGGCTCAGGCAATCCACTCACCTCAGCCTCCCAAAGGCGCGGGATTACAGGCTGAGCCACCGAGCCCGGCTGTGTATTTGTTTTTTATTGCTGCATCACAAATGGCCACAAATCTAGTGGCTTTAAACAACACCCGTTGCTTATCTCATAGTCCATAGATCAGAAGTTTGGGGCAGGTTCCAATGAGTTATCTGTTTAGGGTCTCAGAAGGCTGAAATCAAGGCCCTTATTGGAGACTCTGGGGAAGAATTCCCTTCCGAGATCATTCGGGTTGTTGTCAGAAATCAGGTCCTGTGGCTGCAAATCTGAGCTCTCGATTCCCTCGCTGGCTGTCAGCAGGGCCTCCTCTCCACTCCCAGGGGCTGCCTATACCCATGGTCATTGGGCCCCTCTGTCTTCAGGCCAGCAAGGACTCATCAAATTCTGCCCACACACACACTCAACCAATCTCTCAAGGCCAGCCTTCCACTCAGGAGCCTCTGGACCACGTGTTTAACCTCCACCCTACCCAACCAGTGTTCTCTGTATGATTATGCCGTGCAGCTCTCAGTCACCTTTCCAGAACCAGTCCTGCAGACCCTCCTGGCACTTTGAAAGGACCCACCTGCCACACATCAGATAGTCACTTGACTGGCCTCGGTCTCCACACCTGTCACATGGGAGCAGAAGTGAGGCTATATCAGCAGTCCCCAATTCTGGCCGTTTCAGAACCACCAACGAAATTATTCCAATACAGATTTCTGGGTCTCATGCCTGGAGAAGTGATTGAAGCTCTGAGGTGGAACCTGTGCTCTATATTATTATCAAGCCTCACAGGCGATTCTGTGCCTGGTCAACTCAGAAGCCCTGACTCTTCCAGATCTAACTCCCATCCTTCTAAAAACCCCTGAGCTGTGAACGAGCTGGACAACTCCCAGTCCTCTATCTACTTTAGCTGGATACAAACACCTCGAGGAAGAGGCAGGGGGCGGTCTGCCATCCGGCTCTCTAGAGCATTTTAAGTCATTTCCAATGTCCTGTCTCAGCAACAAGATTGCCCAAGTGTAATGGCATCCTCCTTGTTCTCTGGGATAAAGGAAAGTGGTCTTACTGCAGCTTCATTGGGGAGGGACAGAGAAGCAACGCCACTGAAGCCATCTACCAGGACCCAGCCCATTTCCGTCCTTGGGGATTTGCTAGGAAGCCACTTCCAGCCAAACCGCTCTGAGCCGTCAAATTGTCTCGTTTGCCAGGTTGTTATGGAGAGATCTGACACACAGGCAATCAAACCCCTCAGCTCACCTGCAAGAGGAAGAGAGCAGCGACAAGTGTAACAGTAGAAAGAGAACAGATATTCCATGTCACTCTGCTTACCTTAGCCCCATAATGAGCTCTGCAACAGCTGCTCACACGGCTCTCACAGACCTGGGCCAGGGAGCCCAGAGGAGGCCGCCTAGGGTGTGTGCAGCCCTCCACCCTACTGAGAGTCTGAAGCTGTACATCAGATAGTCACCTGACTATCCAGTCCCCAGTCCCCAGCTAGACGAATGGGCAGGAAACAAAACCATCCACAAGGTGGGAGGCTGCTCTCCCTGTAGAAATGGACGGAGCCACCAGAGCCTTGTACCCCACGCCTCCTCATTTCACACACGTAGAAATGGAGGCACCTTGGCCCGTCAGACAGGATCTGCAGGGGATCGGCTCCTCTGTGTAAGACACCTGCTGCGTGTGTGTCTGTGTGTAGGAGAGGAAAGAAAGAAAGAGGGAGAGAGAGGGAGAGAGCGAGGGAGGGAGAGAGAGAAGGAAGAAAAGAGAGAAAGAGAGAGCGGGTCAGCGGGTTTCTGTGAGCTTACAGTCAGACAGGTAAAGTTGGCTGACCATAAGATGCCTGGTGAACAACACACAATATTGTAGGAGGTATACCTTGAAGTGCCAGATTGTCAAGGAGGACCAAGCCCTCCTCGGTGGAGGCCTCAGGGAAAAGAGGAGAGTTACACTGGGCTTCGGAGAGACAGGACTTGGCAGCCAGGTATTAGGCGATGTCAGAAGAGCTGCAGGGGAGCACCTGAAGAGTGGGTGCACGCTCTGGTTGGGGGGAAAGCCAGCCTGGGTCACCAATGTCATCTCTTCTAACTGGCTCCTGCCTCACTTAGAAGAAGCAAGGCAAGGGGAGCAAGTCAGACCCAGAATCAGGCCTCTAAATTCTTGGAGATCCAGAGGTTTGCTACAAGCCTGAGTGTGGAGGAGGATCTGTGGGTTCCAGTCCCAGCCAGGCTTCTGACTAGCTGCGTGGCCTTAGGCGAGGTACTTGACCTCACCAGCCCACCTGCCACTGCTCCTGAGGTCAACCAAGGGGTTTCGGCTAGAGTGGGTTTGTATGGCTCTGGGTGCTCTTTGAACTCAGGAAACAGCAGTCGTAGCAGTGCAGCTCAGGCCTGCCTGCAGCCTTGTCTTCCATGGGACTTGGCTTCTAACCCAGCCAGGGAGGAAGCCTGGGAAGTGGGAGGAGCTTCCCTCTTCCATTAATACAATGTTGATTCTCCCAGTGGCGCCTACAGTGCTTTGGAGTTCCCTGCTAGAGAAGACCCGCTCTCCAACTCCGGTACAAGGATTTCCTCAGCAACCTCCCCAGGAGCCTGGCAGGTTGCAAAATAAAACAAAACTATCAATTTTTTAATTGTTTTCTTTTTTCCTCCCTGGGGCATAATAAACCTATTCTCAGTTAACACATATGTCTGCTCTTGTTCTCTGTCTCTTTCTCTCTCTCTGAGTGTGAGTGTGAGTGTGTGTGTGTGTGTGTGTGTGTGTGTGTGTGTGTGTGTGTGTGTGTTGCCGCAGGCAGCTATAGAATCTCAGTAGTCTGAGAGAAAGCTCTGGAGAGCTTAAGCCCTGGGAAGGGTAGGGACCTTGTAGGGGCAGGGGGAGGGCCAATCCCTCCCTGCTGCCACTGGACATCGGCCTGTCTTGAGTTCCTGGGACCACCCATCTCTCCATTGAATCGTCTGCCTCCCAGAGCCAGTAGGTGAGCTTCTCAAACCAGGATGGACCCAGTGAGGCCCAGCCCAAGTGGGCCAGGCCTGTCCAGCTGGAGCAGCTGCAGGATGCAGCAGGGAGGGAGAGGCAGAGAGACAACCTGGGGAAAGCAAGAAGCGGGGGCTTGGAAGAAATCTCAGCGGTTTCTGAACATTAAATGAGTCGGTGTTCAAATGAGATGCAAATGACATGCAAATGAGCCTCTAGGACTTTTGAAAAGAGGCACTGGGCGTTTTGGCTAAGAGAATAGCAGTTAATCTCTCAGCCGCCAGGGACATCCAGAGTGACCTCTCCTCAGGGACACTCCGCCGCATTGAGAAGCTGACTGAGCTACTCAAAGACAGGTTCCTAGCCCACCAGGGCCACACATGTATCCAGCACTACCTGTCCAGGTCTTGCAGCTCCCCATGGAGCACCTGCCCTGGTTACTCCTCTTTCTTTGCGGCGGGGGCACCTGGGCTCCGATGATGAGCACATATTCCAACTCTGCAGGGCTGGCCAAACCATGAGCCTCAATTCTGACCTCTGCTCCCTGCAGGCTCTGAGAACTCAGGCTGCAGATGTCACCATGATTGCTCAGATGTCCAATTCTCTAGCCCAGTGTTTTCACGTATTGTTTTTGTCTCTTTCCTTAGGGACAGAGAAGGTTGCACAGAGCACAAGGGAAAAACCACCAAACTCCAGTCCTCTCATCTTCAGATTCAGGGAGAGAATCTGGACCCCAGAGTGTAGAAGTGATGTGCCCAAGGTCACAGAGCTGGCCAGTAGCAGGTCTTCTGACTAAGCCACCTGCTTTCCACCAGCAGGATGGTGCTCATCCCACCCCAAGGAGGGCCAGCCTGAGGGGGGGAAGGTAGAGAACTCGGGGAAGAGGAAAGGAGCAACTGCCGGATTATTCTTTGTGTTCCTACCCACCAGGCTTCATTTGAGGTTTCCTCTTCCCCCAGCAGCCCTCTGTGGTTCTAGGAAACACAGAAGTCTCTTTGTGGGCAGTCACCAGCCTAAGGTCTCCATATAATTTATCGTCTAAACTGGGGATCAAGAGGGCACTATTAATAATTCAATGGGACAACAGATGCAAATCTGGACTGTCCCAAAGAAACAGTCCTGATCGTGTCTATTCCATGAGACTCCTTCTTCTTTCAGGAAGAGCTTCTCTTAATCATCCAACGAGATCCACAGAGGCCTCATCTGGTAGCCTCATCTGTAGGGATGTGGAGATCAGTCAGTGGAATGAGACCTGAGATCTTACTTAGCAAAATATAATGCATTTGTTGGATGGGGGTAAATGAAGACTTGGAAGCTGCTCACAACACAATTTGCATTTTCCATTCTGTAGTGTGGTAAATATTTGCAAGTCTACAGTGTGCCCAGAATAATGCTGAGTATTGGAGAAACATTGGCAAACGACACAGACAGCGACCCTGTCCTCATAGAGTTTGTAGACCAATAGAAATATTGAACACTAATTGAAGACCAAATCCTATTCTCAGCAAAGAAACACTAGCGATGTGGAAATGTTTAGAAAATACAAGACTGGACCTTGTCTAAGGAAGTCTCGATTGACTCCATTTTTGAGCTAAATCAATTTCATATGGAAGATGACCACTTAGTAGCTATGTGACTTTGAACAATTTATTTTACCTCTCTGAGTCTCAACTTCCTCATTTATAAAAAGAGAATGATATTATTTACTTCATAAGGTTAATCTGAAGACAAGATAATACATATATGAAATGCTTTACACAGGTTGGGTGCAGTGGCTCACACCTATGATCCAAGCACTTTGGGAGGCCAAGGTAGGAGGATTGCTTGAGTCTAGGAATTCAAGACCAGCCTGGGCAACATAGCAAGACCGCTTCTCTATGAAAAAAGTTTTTAAAAAGTTAGCTGGATGTGGGGGTGTGTGCCTGTAGTCTCTGCTACTCGGGAGGCTGAAACAGAAGGATTGCCTGAGGTCGAGGCTGCAGTGAGCCATGATCATGACACTGCACTTCAGCAGGGGTGACAGAGTGAGACTCTGAATTTAAAAAAAAAGTGAGTGATTGGCACAAGGTAGGTACTCAATAGATAATTAGATATTTGTTCCTTTTTTTAAAATTCCAAACTTGTTTACACATTTATGCCTTTTCCCCTGCTGACCTTCCAGAAAAATATTCTCTCCTTCCCACCGTCTATCTGAGAAACTCCTAGTCATCCTTAGCTGTCCAGTATAGCATAGTAAAGGCCAGCACAGAGTAGTAATTAAGAGTACAAGCTTTCGACCCGGCATTTCTGGGTTTGAATTTTGATTCTGCTAATTACTCTGTCCTCTCAGGCAAATGACTTAACCTCCCTGTACCTCAATTTCCTCCTGTTTCATATAATTGTCATGAGAACAAAACGAGTTAATAAGGCTAATGCACTTAGACCGGTATCTATGTCATAGTGGATGCTATGTGAAATTTTTTTTTTTTTTTTTTGAGTTGGAGTCTCACTCTGTCGACCTGCTGGGCTCCGGCGATCCTTCCACCTCAGCCTTCCAAGTAGCTGGAACTACAGGCGCACGCTACCATGCCCGGCTAATTTTTTTTTTTTTTTTGAGTTTTATTGTAGAGATGAGGTCTCGCCAAGTTGCCCAAGCTGGTCTCGAACCCGCGGGCTCAGCAATCCACTCACCTCGGCCTCCCAAAGCGTGGGATTACAGGCTGAGCCACCGAGCTCAGCCGCTATGTGAATTTTTAAAAAATACAATGACTGGCTGGGCGCGGTAGCTCAAGCCTAAATCCCAGCACTTTGGGAGGCCGAGGTGAAAGGATTGCCTGAGCCCGCGGGTTCAAGACCAGCCTGGGCAACATGGTGAGACCTCGTCTCTACAATAAATCAAAAAAGTTAGCCAGGCATAGTAGCACACACCCGTAGTTCTGGCTAATTGGAAGGCTGAGGCAGAAGGATTGCCTGAACCCAGCAGGTCGAAGTTGCGGTGGCCGTGATCATGCCACTGCACTCCAACCTGGGCAACAGAGTGAGACTCTAACTCTAAATAAATAAATAAATGAATGAATAATAAAAAATACAATGACCAACTCAATATCATCTTGTTTTAAAAATCTGAAATGTGACCAGGCTTAGTGGCTCAGCCTGTAATCCCAGCACTTTGGGAGGCCGAGGCGAGGGGACTGTCTGAGCTTGTGGGTTCAAGACCCACCCAGGCAACTTGGCAAGACCTCGTCTCTACAATAAATCAAAAATTAGCTGGGTGTGGTAGCGTGCACCTGTAGTTCTGGCTACTTGAAAGGCTGAGGCGGAAGGATCGCCGGAGCCCAGCAGGTCGAGGCTACGGTGGCCGTGAGCGTGCCACTGCACTCCCGTCTGGGCGACAAAGTAAGATCCCAACTCAAAAATAAAATAAAAAATAAAAATCTGAAATGTTATTGAATTAAGCTGAGCTTGTGGTGCAGCTATTAGCTGTTAACCATCCTTTCCTGGACTTCCCTCCACATTGCTGGCGTGGCATTGGCACTACAAGGGAGAGTGACAGCAGGGTGACATGCACTAAGTGGAGGGCCACAGAATGGCCTCTAAAAGAGTAAGGCCACACCTTAAACTGACGTGGGGACCCAGGAGTGGAGTCTGGAATCCAGTCCAAACCCCAGGCCTAACCACCCCTCACTTCTACAATTTCATCGCTCGGGGTGTTAAAACCTGGACAGAGTCTCCTCTGAAATGGCCTAGCCCCTGACCTTTCAGAGCTAACTTCTCAAGGTCATTGCAAACCCTAGTTCTGATAGCCCCTCCCTGCAACTCAGTCGCGCCAAGTCCCAAACTCTAGCTGCAAGAATTCAAGATGCATTAGGCCACTTCCAGGCTCTCCTCCCACCCGCCAACCCTCTATGCCCCAGAGCTAGGCAGCAGCCGCTGTCAGAAGATCCTATCTAGGCCTGGCTTGACATTTCAACAGCCGAGACCCAGAGATAAAAGTTGTCACTGAACAAAGTTCACTCCCCCTCTCCCTCTCCCTTCCTGGAGCCTCGATAGGAATCAGAGTGGGCACTGAGATGGTCTCTCTCGCTTGCAACTTGCTGCTGCTGCTGTCACAATGCCTGCTTTTTATTTGGGGGGGGGGGCTTTCACAATTGACGATTATGAAGAAGCAGTTTATCACCTGTGCTTTTATGATTGCGGCAACTAAGGGGAAAAAGATGTCCTTTCAGATAAGCATTTGAAGGAGGGGGAGAAAGATTTTCAAAGCTTCCTTTGTTCTCCTGGAGAGCCATGCCACGGAGTTCTGGCAGGCAGCCCGGGAGAAAGGAGGATTTTAAAAACACTGTCTGAGCCGGCTTCCAAACTGCTGCACCATTCCTGTCATCAATTAGGGACGTTCCTTAACAAGGGGTTTGGGCCATTGTCTCATACAGCCTGCTCTCCCTAATTGGATGCAGAGTGTTGATGGATTCTTTAGAAAAGGGCTCCATGCTGTGGAGGTCAATGTCTTGGTCCCCTGACACTCAAGGCCAGCTCAGGCTGGGCTAGTGCGGGCCTCTGGGGCACCTTGCTGGCAGAGAGATAAGAGGAGAACCTTTCTGAGACCCTTCAGTGCAGGCAGAGAGCACAGACCCAGAACCCAAAGAAGGGCAGGCTGCCAGTCTGTGCTGGGAACTGAAGGAGGGTACCCAGGGAGAAGATGGGAGGCTGACTCTGTTCCTCCTGCCAAGCCTGGCCAGCTCAGGAGCACCCTGCGGCTCTTCCACTGTAGTCCCAGAGCCCCCTCCCCAGGTTCTGAAGATGGGCCTCATCAGGGCACAGAGAGCTATAAGGCTTCAATCCACAAAGGGGTCGGTCTGAAATTAGGTTGAGCTGCCATAGACTCAATAAATATTGTGCCGAGGAACAGCTTGAACGCCACCAAAGACCAAGAAATGGTCATCTTTCTTAGCAAAGTAAAGCGGATCCACCATGGTTTGCCATGGAGAGAACTCCTTGGGTAAAAGGCAAGCTGGATCTCACAGTGCTCTGGGCCACCCTTACCTCTGGAAATGCTGAGGCCCAGGGTTCAGGATGCTCCCCAGTTTACCCTCCAGTCCCAAGTGCAGGGCCAGAATCTCTCCTCTCCACAGTGTAGCTGAGATCAAGCTGGGATGCTTAAATAAAACTTTACTAAATGCCCAGGAGAAACAAAAGGAAAAAAAACACAGAGTGACATAAAACCAGGTCATCATGTTTAAGACCTATAGTTGGCTCACAAACTTGGAGACTTCATAGGTTTCCTCCCCACCAGGATGAACTCCCAGCTTGCCTCCCCTGCCAGAGGCCACATTTCCCCAGCTCACCCAGGATCCTGCAGGTCCAGATCAAAGCAAGTGAGATGGGGTTAACACTCTGACTTACCTGTGACCTTGCCTTCTGATTTCTAGATTCTATCCTAGAACCTAGACCGGACAATGAAGGTAGGGGATACCCTCCAGGTATTTTAAGAGGGATCACATGATCTTGCAGGCCTCCAAATCATGTGGGGAATGCAACCCCACAGATTCCCACGTGGCAAGACATATACATATTAAAAAGCAAAGGTCTAGTTTTCGAGTTCAAATGGGCCTAGCTCACTTGAAGACTTTGTCTCCAACCTAGGTTTCCTGCTCATCACTCCAGTTCCCTTTGGCAATAGAGCCCTGCCCTACTTGGCTGCAGACCTAAGGCATTCCTGCCTGGCTCTTATCAATTCCCTGCTGATAGTGTCCAAGAGTCTGAAAGTTCTCCCCTAGAACTCCTATTTACTGTCAGGATCCCTAGATGAACTGTCCGTGTCCACAATGCAAACACCTACCTGACTTCCTGCATTAAGAACTCCCGACCCTACCCCTCTGCTATGTCTACACCCCAGCTTGCCAGATAAAGCCAACATCATTCCAAGTTTTCTTGGGACCTGTGAGTAGAGTATCTAGCAGCCCTCACCAGGAGCCACCACATGGCTGAATGAAATGTCAATAATAAACGGAACCAGCTGGGTGCAGTGGTCTACAAATGCCCATAATCCCAGCACTTTGGGAGGCTGAGGCGAGAGGACTGCCTGAGCCAAGGGGTTCAAGACCAGCCTGGACAACTTGGTGAGACGTCGTCTCTATAATAAATCAAAACATTAGCTGGGTATGGTGGCACACACCTGTAGTTCCAGCTACTTCGAAGGCTGAGATGGAAGGATCACCTGAACCCAGCAGGTTGAGGCTGCAGTGGCTGTGAGTGTACCACTGCACTCCAGCCTGGGGGAAACAGCGAGACTCTGACTTAATAATAATAATGACGATGATGATAATAATAATAATAAATGGAACCATCTCTTCAATTCCTGCCATCCTAAATCTTCAGTAAGTCTACAAAAACCCACCAAAGGCCAGACATGATCAGATGGTACATGGAAATCAGTGAAGGGGACATAAAGACAGGTCTGGGAGTGAGCACAGAAGCATGAAGAAGAAGTGAAGGGGCTTAGGAAATCACAGGGGAGTCCAGGTCTCCGAACCCACAGAATTGAGTTTCCAGTCAAGTTTAATAGATCTCAAGGGGACCCACTCATATCTTAAAGGACAGCCTCTCTAGCCACCATCTTACTGAGCACCTCCTATGTGGCAAACTTTGTATACTTTGTGTTTTTTGTTGTTTTTTTTTTTTTTTTGAGTTGGAGTCTCACTCTGTTGCCCAGACTGGAGTGCAGTGGCCACTCCCGGCCACCACAGCCTCAATCCACTGGGCTCCGGCGATCCTGCCACCTCAGCCTTCCAAGTAGCTGGAACTACAGGCGCACGTGACCACGCCCGGCTGATTTTTGATTTATTGTAGAGATGAGGTCTCACCAAGTAGCCCAGGCAGGTCTCGAACCCACGGGCTCAGGCAATCCACTCACCTCGGCCTCCCAAAGCGCGGGATTACAGGCTGAGCCACCGAGCCTGGCTACTTTGTTTTTTTTTAATCCTCATAATAGCCCCGTGAGGTAGGTATCATACCAAAATTAGTGATGTAGAAACTGAGGTTCAGAGAAGTGAAGGAACTTCCCCCAAGACCACACAACCATTGCATGGCAGAGCTAGGATGGAAACCCAGGCCCGCTGAGTCAGAAGTAGCTCTTGCTACTATGAGGTGTTGGACTTCGGAAGTCTCCTAGTTTCTTCCCATCCTCATCCTGGTCTCTTCCCGTTTTCTCTTAATCTGCTCCTGACAGCTCAGGGTCTATACTGAGATCACCTGAGTTAGGCCATAATCAGTCAGTCACTCAACAAACATTTCTCAACATTTTACCATGAGC
Organism: Tarsius wallacei; assembly: GCA_963574415.1. NCBI lineage: Eukaryota > Metazoa > Chordata > Mammalia > Primates > Tarsiidae > Tarsius > Tarsius wallacei. The sequence continues at coordinate 10,479 of CAUYQG010058092.1, forward strand.
CAGGAAGTGTGCAAGAGATTGAGAATCCAAATACAAGTACAATACAAACAATGACCAAGGGCTGGGTGCCAGGACGGGCAAGCTTATACACACAAGGAGGAGTCCAGGTCCTGCCTTGGGGCAGGTGGTAGAGAATATAGTCTTGGATGTGCAGGGAGGGTTTGTGGTCACACACAGTCTCCAGTTGCCAAATAGCTGGGCCTAGAGGCCCCTAGGGTACATGGCTACTTTTTTTCCCTCTCTCTCTCTTTTTTTTTTAACTTTGCCCTTTTGCCAATCAAGAAAGCATAGAACGTGTAGAGAGGGGAGACTCCCTAACACACTCAACCTGACATAGAAGCAAAGTAAAAAACAACTTGCTGTTTTATGAGTAGCTGTCTCCTGTGTGTCAGGCACCCTTTTACAACTCCATTTTCCTGAAGAAAAAACAGACGGGCTAGGTAACTTGACTTAGGTCACTCTGCTGTGAAATGCAGAACTGGGAGTCAAACCCAGCCCCACCTGCTCCAAAGCCCATGATAGGATGATCTTTCCAGGACACGCTGTCTCACCAGCAGCAGCAAGAACCCACTGAGCATCCACCTGAACTAACCAGTTGATTGAACTGCGGGCACAGCAGGTAGCAGGTGCTGATGGGATTGTGCCAACCTGCTGCTGCCGGGACCCTCCCCAGGTCAAAGGTATAAAATGATGCCTTCCCCTCTGAGGGGTTGGGGTCCATGCTCACACATTCTCTTCACTCTCCTCTGCACCCAAAGACCCTCCTTCCAGGCCACCTTGATTCCCTTGATCTCTGCCTCCCATTCCCAGCCAAGAAGTCTGAGCATCAGCCTCAGGAAAGTGTCAGCCAGACCTGGCCAAGCATATGCCTGTGTTGTTGGCACCCAAAGGGAGCTCCAACAGTTGGGAGGTGGAAGAACCTGGTGCCAGGGGTGGGGCAGATGGCATCTCATCAGCCCCGGCACTGCTCTGAGAACCCTGAAACTTACCCTTGGCTTCCCCTCTGAAACAAGGGGCCTTCATCCCCCACGCCCATGGCAACCCACCCAGCCTGCAATGACGTGCCAACCCAGGAGCTGGCAGAGATGCTATCACGGCTCGATTCCCTCTGCCACCTGCCTGTTGTCACTCTTCATTGAACATCGTTGGCCTTCCACAGGGCTGTGATCCCAGGCTGCAGGCTTCCAATCTGCTCTCCGGGAGGCTGACAGAGAATGGGCAGGCTGGGAGAGGCCTCCCTGCCTTGCTCCCATCAGCTCCTTGCCCAGGGCCTGGATGTTGGAACAAGTGCTAGGAACCCAGATGGTAATTGCTGCCATCTAATTATGCGTGCATATAATATTAGCCAAAAGCATTTGACTATCTCCTGTGGTCTCAGGCAGATCAAATGGAGAGGCCGCGAGGGTTCGAGGATTACTCCAGCAAGATAATGGCTGACAAGACTGCCTGCTGCCACTCAGGCAGCCTCTGGCAGCCCGTCTCCCCCCATCAGAGCCCTCACTCTTCACCTGAGGGAAGAGGACGAGCTGGGAGTTCAGTCCCTCTGGGGTCAGCAGGAAATCCTCCAAGGCTCAGAGCTCTTGGAAGTTCCCTAACCCAGTCCTACCAGCTCCAACATCAAAGACCTTGAACTTCACCAAGATAGAAGCAAAGGGTTTGTGGGTCCCAAAACTACCATTAGATACTCATAGAGAATTCTGTTCATGTCTTAATATTCATTAAGAAACCCCATGTTCTTCTGAGATTACCATCTCTAGCTTAGCAGTTGATAATCTCTCATCCAGAAGGAAACATCTACCCATGGGGAAGCCATTTGCAATTAATTGGGAACACCCATTATTGCCTTCTCCTGGCCCAGTTTCCTGAAGGACAGATACCGTGTTTGGGTTTATTTTCTTTCTGGAGCCTAACATACTTGGCACAGTGCTGTGCACACATTAGAGGCTCAAGAAATGTTTGTTGGACTCAGTTTCACAATTCCAATCAGTGATTTCCTTGTTATTTACTATTTAACAGGAACTGTACTAGACACTAGGAACACACATATGAACAGATCTCAGTTTCCACCCTAGAGAAATACCCCATTTGACCCATTCGCATTACTGGAGGGAAAAGAAGAAAAATTCCCAAGAAAGAAAAGGACAGATGGAAAGTTATGGTAAAGAATAGAGTGAGTCATTGTAACAGGAGGAGTTTAGGTGAGATATCAGCAAGGACATCTGAGGATTTCAACATTTGCGTTGTCAACAAACATTCATTGTACCCGGTGTATACGAGGCAAATAATTCACAGATACATGAGAGGGTCTTCCTATGATCATCACTAAAGATGCAGGAGAATGGCATGGAGAAAGCCCAGTCAATGACAGCTATCAGATCTCCTGGGCTCTCAGGATTTGACAGAGCCAAGTGAGTCCCTGAGAGCTGGATGGGAAGGTAGGATGGGGCTGGGAGCTGGCACTTTCTGTCCCTGGGGTGGGCTAGTGCTATAAAAGCTGGCCTAGCTGAGGCAATGACAGTAGAGGCTCAGCCTGGAGCAAGCAGACACCAATAGGACACAGTTGTCTCCTGTCTTAGACCAGGTGGCAGAATTCCAAATAGATGGAGAGGGAGAGATCCTCGGAAGGCTCATGTTTAGGGATGGGAGAATGCAGTTCCTAGAATGGGGATAGGTGGAAGCGAGGGTCAAGGCTCTAAGCCCATAGCCAGAGCAGAAACTGAGGCATGTAACCAAAGTCACCAGAACTGGCACATGCCATCACAGGGGTCAGCAAAGAGGACACGGCAGCTCTCCTCTGGATCCCTCAGAGCAGCGCACCTCACTCATTGATTTGTGGTGGCCCTGGGTGCAGGGTGTGGCTCTTGGTCACGTGAGGTACAAGCCGTCTAGCTGTGGGCAGGGCCAGCTGAAGGCTGGGCCCAGGGGGGGTCTTCAGGCAGCTGGTGGAACTTGAATTGGGCCCCAAAGGCTGCAATGAGAGGGGATGGCATTGTCAGCAGGGGCGTGGAGTGAGAAAGATCCAGATGCAGGATTCTCTGTGGCATGTTTCTGGTCCAGTTAGAGAATGTGTTCCACTGGAGGGCAAGATCTAGATTAAAGAGTACCCCTTGTTACACTGGGGGTTACAGATCGAGGTTAGATCGTAAGGAAAGCTGAATATCAGACGAAGGCGTCTGGGAATTCTCCTGGAGGAACTCTAGAGCCAATGACAGAATATAGGTGCAATGGAGGTGAGAACAGATATTAATGAGGTGACCTTTTGGGGTCTCATGTCATCTGTGTAAAATCCAAGGAGAGAGTAGCAAACCCTTTCATGAGTTGCTGCTAACCAGGCATAGGGTTCCAGGTAGGAAGGAAAGAGATTCACGCAGACAGCTTTGTGTGTATGTGTATGTGTGTGTGTGTGTGTGTGTGTGTGTGTGTGTGTAGAAGCTAAGCAATGCTCACGCTGTGCTTGCGGGGGTCACCCCATACCTGGCTTTAGGTCAGGGGTACAGCTCTGGGGGTTAGACACAGGAAAAAGTCAAGGCAGTGCCAACTTCCAGTTTCTATTTTCCCTCCAGCCACCTTCTCCCATTCCTCCTCTTTGCTCTGTCTGCAGATAGGAAGCCCTCCCTCCATAGGTGAAGGGTTGACGCCTCATGGGTAATGAAGAGAGAAAATACATCAGGGGTGTTTAGGGCAGATGACAGCTGATCACAGAGGTCTCCTCCTTCCCCAGATGTATTTTGTCAACTGATCGCTCAGAGTAGACCAGAAAGGGAGCTCACTCAAGCCCTCTGGGTGCTCTGGAGAGAAGGGGGCTCTTTTGATCCCAAACGTGCTCAACTCTGGTCTTAGCCACACATCTGCTGCTCCCCTGGTGGGGTGGAGTGAGGGGAGGACAGTTCCTTTTGAAGTTATGCTGGGACAGGGTAGAGCTTCCCTTCCCTGTAGGAAATTGAGAGCAACCAGCTGTGGTGTGCTTGGGAGATGAATCCCCCAGAGAACCTTGCAGCGAGCAGCTCTGCCGGGGATACTGTGGCTTTCTGCAAAGCCCTGAATGTTCAGGGCTCCTCAGCCCACATAGAAGACAATACAACCATAAGACTTTGAAAAGCCCCTGTATCTCTCGGAGCTAACGCTTTTAATTTTCTGTATTTTATTACATCTAAGACACTGATTGTAAGACCCACCATTCTTTAACACCAAGAAAGAAAATAAGGGCTACCAATTTAACTATGACACGCTATCCACTGTAAGACCCACCCTGATGACAGAGATGTTAACACGAGAAAAAGATGTCATCGTGAGCATTTCTGAAAGACGACACTAATAATGCTTACCGCACAAGGTTTTGGAGAGGCTTGGTGACTAATGAGCATCGATGCACTTTGTAAACTCTGCAACTCTGGGAAAGCAAAAGTTGTGCTTGTTATTAAAAAGTCAATGACGGTGAAGATCTTGACTGCACTAATGTGCATGTCAAGAAGAATCCTGGGGACATCTGCTCTGTCTCCTTCCCCGCCACATCCCAGGTGCCGTGGAACATACGAGGAGGACCCCAAACAACTGGAATTATCTTTTGGAGGGCGGGCTTGTAGAACAAGCTTCCCCCGTGAGGTAACTGTTCTAAACACATTGGCATCCGTAGACCAGCTAGTATTGCTGTGAGAGGCTGCATTCATCTTCAGTGAATTTTTTTTGGGAGAGTCTGTCAACTCGTTTGCCCGTTTCATGACGGGTGATTTACAAGTAGACCTGCCCAAACCACACCGCGTGTTCAGCAGGTTTTGACCCAAAGCGGTGTGACCCCTATGTCCCATCCTCCCTACTCACCCAATCTCAC
>CAUYQG010058093.1:0-24344 GCA_963574415.1 Tarsius wallacei
CTCAACCAGAGTGTTTTGGTTGCCTCTTCTTCACTCCATTGGTGAGGCAAGGTTTCCCACCCTGTGTTTAAAGGGATGGCAGACATAAAAAAGAACAAAATTACGAATTTCGCAGCAACCTGGATGGAACTAGAGTCTATAATACTGAGTGACCTCTCACAGAAACAAAGAACTATCACATGTTCTCACTCATATAGTAGACCTTGATCATCCAACGTATTACCATAAGAAAATGACTGACAGTGGTGGGAAACTATGGGGGGGAGGGTAGGGTGATGGGATTAATGGTAGTAAATATCTGTCTGGGGATGGGGAGACACCTCTTATCAACAAGAGTTCCTGAACGAAGCATATTTGTATATCTAACCCTTAACTGTACCCCACAATATCATAATAAAAAATATTGAATATAAAAAAATTAAAATTAAATAAATAAAAGGATGGCAGAACACACAACATCCAGCACTGGCTAGATTAGATCACAGCAGTTCGTTGGTCACACACACTCACAGCCTGAGAGAAGAGAACACCATACACCACTTGGGGGGATTGTACTCAGGAGTCAAATGAACAAGCAGAGGCTGTGAGAATCAGGCCCTGTAGTACCAAGAGGGTGGGGTGACCCTTGATTCCTACAGAAGAATGTGCTTGGCTTGTTTTAATAATCATGCAGGCAGGCAGGGAACTAAAGGCTGCTCTTGAGGGATAAGCAGGCTACTGTGATAAGGAGTACTATTTAGCTATGGGACTTTATCCACAGGAGTAAAGCGAGGGCAGGGAGCTTGTGATTAGGCTATTCAAACCCTCTCAGTCTCAGATGTCAAAAAAGCACATAATGTTGAGTCTTCATTTCAAGCCTTATACCACAAGGAAAGAGGACAGTCAAGGGTGATGGTAAGATGTGTTCAGGTAGTTCACACACACACCCATAAGCACACTGAGTCATCTGGTGAGAAAAGTACTCCCTTTTCAGGTTTCATTCAATCCTCACATTTTGTCAAGGAGGAAGTCTGGGGCCAATGCCAATGTACATTTACCACCTCTCTCACACTTGCTAATCTCCCTTTTTAACAATAACAGAGCAAGCCCAAAACCTGTTCCATAGGCGGTTAATGCTGTCTACCTAGAATTTAAAATAGTGTTTCCTTCTCATTCCATTAATATTTGTTGTTTGTCTTCTATTTATAGTAGGTGATACTGATTTTCCAATTATGATAGTGATATAGTTACCTTTGAAAATAAATATAAATATAAAAAAGAAATTAATGGAATATCAAGTAGATAATACATAGACAATAGTATAGAGAGAAGTAGAATTAGTAATTAAAGCACTGAGATTTAGGAAACACTTCAATAGGGGTATGTATGGGTTTTTTGTAGTCCACCCACTATGGGTACAGTGATAATGACCAAACATTAAAGGAATCCACCAAGTTTGGATAGTAACACTATTTGAGAAAGACCTTTTTACTTCAAGACACTCAAGACCAAGGACAGAAAAAGCTCAGTTGTAAAAATCAGAAATAATGAAATGGAATTAATTGTATAAAGTTTATCAAACAGTAAATAAACACACACACACACACCAATAGTTCAAGTCATGGTGTAACTATTGTTCACTGATCCTAAGATAGAAATGAAAGCTAATTGGGAGTGAAAGAGTCCAAGTCTCTGTCCTGGTTCGAACCTTTTTGTGATTTAGGCTACAGTTTTTGCTTCTTACAGTTTTTGTTGTATGCTTTATGTATTCTTTTTTTTAATGATACATCACCGTGTACAGAAAAGAAATTCCACTTTTTTTGAGTCAAAGTCTCACTCTGTCGCCCAAGCTAGAGTGCAGTGGCACGCTCACAGTCACCACAGCATCCACCTGCTGGGCTCAGGCGATCTTTCCGCTTCAGCCTTCCAAGGAGCTGGAACTATGGATATGCGCCACCATGCCCAGCTAGTTTTTTGATTTTTTGTGGAGACGAGGTCTCGTCGAGTGCCCAGGCTGGTCTCAAACCCCTAGGCTCAGGCAATCCTCTCATCTCTGCCTCCCAAGTGCTGGGATTACAGGTGTGAGCCATCATGCCCGGTTAGAACTTCAACTTTGTAACTAGACAGACCTGGGTTCAAATTTTAATTCTGCTACCTACTTACTGGATAACTTAGGGAAAATTATTTTGCCTGTCTGCACTATTTTTTTTCATCTAAAAGGGATATTATACTACCTTTGAAGAAATGATACGAACAGTAGAACTAGCAGTTTGAAAGGGCCTTGCACAATGCCTGGCAGTACTGTAAGTCTTGAGAGCTGGAAATTGCAGCAATTCCTTAAAAATGGGTTTAAAGTTTAGCGGTTGTCTGTCTGAACTGTAGTTGACATCAAGTGTTTCACTATCTCTGTAATTCTCTTATTTTCTGTCACAGAAATATGAAATGCAAGGACTCTATAGACAGATGTCTCCTTTAAAAAAAAAAAAAAAAAAACTCATCCAAGCAATTCCCTCTGCAAAATACCTCTTAGAAAAATACTTGCTCCAGCTGATAGTAACAAAAGGCAGTCTTTCAACTAATCCTGCTGTAGATAGGAAGAAAATCTATTCACTGGGTTTTTATCCATTATGAGCAAGGTACCTAGAGTTAGAAGCTTCTGAGGGGTCTACAAGAAAGTTTGACACTGACATACACAAGTAAAAATCTTATTAAATCAAAATTGATAAAAAAAAGTCTAGTTAAACACAAAATGTAATATTATGCTGTAGTAGGCTGAATAGTGGTTCCAGACAAAACAAGTCCTGGTATCTAGAACCTATCAATGTTACCTAATTTGGAAAAAGGATCTTTGCCTATATGATTAAATTAAGGATTTTGACATGAGAAGACAACTCTTGGCTATATGAGAGAATCCTAAATACTATCACCGGTGTCCACATGAGATACAAGGAAATTATCGCATGGTGAAAAAGGCAATGTGGAGATGGAGTCAAAGATGAAGTAATACAGTCACAAGCCAAGGAATGCCACAAGCCTCCAGAAGCTGGAGGAGGCAAGGGACAGTTTCTCCCCTACAGCCTCCAGAGGGAACACAACCCGGCCAACATCTTGATTTGAACCCAGTGAGACTGATTTTGGACTTCTGGCCTCCAACATTCTGAGAGAAAAAAATTTCTATTGTATTAAGTCATGCAGTTTGTTATAGCAGCTATTGGGAACTAATACATATGCCCACATATCATATGCAGCTCAATAACATATACAATAATATGATATGATTTATATAATAAGAATATGCATTATTAACAACTCCCAACTTTATAAAAATTCATTCATAAACTTTACAGTTAAATATGTTATATAATATGTAAAGTGAGTGTATTTTAATATATTTGACAGTGAGGAGTAAAGCCTTCAAAATAAGAGTTCTAAGGAATGTAAATGGCCTAACATGTTCCTGAATCTGTGGGTTCTGAGATGATCCCTAAATACTTGGAAATACCTCAGTAGAATCTGTAATTGGGATTAATCAACTCCAGTATAAGTAATTGATATTAATGGCTATTTCACTGTTTGACTACAGACTCATTGCCCTTCCTCTCACATACTTGAACAAGGCAATTCAGCACATGGCTAGAGAAAAAATAAATGTACTTTTGATAAGAATAACTTCTTTTTGGCCCAACTTTTCTCTCACTGAGTACCTTCACAAGGACTCTGTCCAAGTCAAAAATCTGTTTGATGTCACTTCTGGCTCATGATATTGGATTATTTTTCTCCATCTTCACTTTTCTGTGTATCTTGAAATTTTCAACAATAAGCAATAATTTCCTCTCAGATCAGCAAACAATAAAAATACAGGGGAGCATGTTAAATTGCACTTATTTCAAATCTATGTTTCAAAATGAAGCCTTGGGCCCCAGGTTCTTTGCTTCAGTGCTTACTTGCCATCGACCTGCTCCCAGACTTGCTGGCGAAGAGCCTGGTTGCACAGACATAGCGAGTTCCTCTCTTTCCTCTGCACTGTTTCTTTCCAGAGTCACTAGGACTGTGATGGTCACTGCAGAGTCTGGCTTACTAAGGTCTCCATTGTGGTAAAACTGAGCGAGCCAGCACTAAGACCATTTCTAATAAAACCAGTCATTTATATGGCAACATCTTTTTAACGGAGACTAATTTAATTCTTAGTCTCCCTTTGACTAGTGAAATGGCCCAAGGAAACTTGTTTTACTCAAGATTAATTCTAAATAAATGTAAGTTTTTATTATTCTTATCAAAACCTTGCATGTGGTCTCCTATTCAGGTAGACACTAATCCACAAGGCTGGCAACTTATATATGGAGAGAGGTAATATACCTTTCTAACAAGTTCTAGTTTTTATCATCACAAGCACCATTAGGCTCACTTCTGAATATAATTAAGGTAAGCCTCGCCCAGCTGTAGCCATGTAAGTTGATAATTCAAAATCTACACATTCAGCTTCGTGTCCTTTTTCTTTCTTCCTTCTCACCTACCTAGGTAATTGTGAAACACAAACACCCAAATATCTTCCAAAGCTGTCACAGGTCATTGCCAAAGCACAAGCTACTCCTAAAAGCACTGTTGCCATGGAGATAGATTCCTATCATATCTTTCTTTTCAATTAAAGCCTGACTGGAATATTCTTAGCAGTGGACAGTGAAGTCGGTTTATGAAAAGTTGTTATTAATTTGTGCAAACACATTTCTATGGGTTTAAAGCAACCGTGAATCACACAAATCCATGTGGACTAGAAAAAGGTATTCTAATATGAGTTTCCAAATCATCTTTATTGTGTGAATTATTATCTTTCAAAACTAATTATTAAAGGAAGCTGGGCAAGGTGAGAAGAAAAACAACCAAGCTAGGTACAGGGAAAAGAGAAAAGGCTAAACATTTTTCTTGAGTTCATAGAAATCGCAATCATGTTACAATGTTTTGTCCTGCTCTGAGAGGGTAATGAGTATCTAATAAATAGTCAATTTCACTGACACAGAGATGTTCCAGAAGAGAACTGGGTTTCTCAGTGAGTCAATTATGAACTACCTCTGACTCTCAGTTCATGAGAGCCTGGAGCCAAACTGGTGTTTTCCACACTGTACTCAGTGGAGTTTGGAGAGCTCTGAGCATGTGCTTAGGGGTAGCCCAAGTTCCCCACTCCTCATTTGTATTTAGTACAGTAACTCATAGGGTTTTTCTAGAAAAAAGAATTTGCTTTTTGTTGATTTGTTTAACAAAAATTGAAATATGGGAGTGGTTAATGGTAACTAGAATAATAAATGTATTTACACCTTATGGTACCTCGCCCCATGGATTTACGTCAACATCCATCTCTTCTATCCTCATGACAATTCTGCAGGACAGTGTTATTTCTTTCTTACAGATGAGGCTGATGGCTCCAGACACCTGCAGTCCCTTCCCCTTCTCATATATCCTATTTGGAATGTCACTAGCTGTACATGAGTAAATTACAAAAATCCCACCTCTGTCACCAGCACCTAAATTTTCCCACATAGTTTTAGATGTTTTGCTCAATTCCAAACTCCTTGCATATCTTACTGCTTCTCTCTCTCAACAAACTTAGGATATACATCCCCAGGAATGGTCCAAAGAAGCACTACCAGATCAACTGCCTCCACTAAGCATGAAGCAGTGCTCTATAACAGACCCTGCATGCACAGATTCTCCTATTTATTTAATACTCATTCATTCCAAAAAAATGTATGTTGTGTCTTCAACATCCCAGTGATCTAAACAGATAAACACTCTGTTCTCATGGGAATTCCAATCTGCACCTCTGGAGTACAATTCCAGTCTTTGTAACATCATATCAAGAGCTTTAATGCTGACTTCCAAGAGGAAATGATCAATTTCCAAGTTCTGATTCTCAAGATTTCCCCTGGGAGGCCCTTTGGTTTTCCTTGCAAAGAGTTGAAACTATTGTGACACAGGGTCACAACCATGTGGCTTGGCCATCAAGCAGCATTGCCATTCAAAACACAGGTCAAAGTGAAAAGGAGCTTTGAAGTCATTGAATTTCCCAAATTATGAAAAGGGGATACAATGAACCAGAACAATCTTTCCCCCTTTTATTCTAGTCACTTGTCTCACTTCCTGTCTGCTGTGCTTCTCTTACCCAAGCTCCCTGGAAAACTCCTTCCCTTACTCTAGCCAATCTCTTCCTCCTTCTCTTCCCCATGTCCTCTTCATAAAAGTCTTCATCATAAAAGCGCAAACAACCATCTCAGCAAAACAGGAACCTCCTTGGAGAGCAGGACAAAGAAAGAAGAGGAGAATGCTGAGCAAGGCCGGAGGGAGGGAAAGGCCAGGCACACCCGTGAGTCAATCGTGTCGCCACATCACAAAGATGCACGTTCTGGAGAGAGAAGTTCCAGTTAGTCCAAGTTCCAGAATGGCAACCAGAACCAAGATACATTAATTTACACCATTTGTGATATTTGATTTTTTCCTCCTGGGATATATGTGCGTGTATGGATATATATACAGATATATAAAGGATCTCCTTCATATATATATATCTATATATATCTATCTATATATATTTATATATAAGTATATATCATAAAATCCTTTATACATATATGAGTAAATATTATATATATGTATACATATCTTTCATAAATACATAAAGAGTCTGCTCCCAAATGCTCTTCAAAGATCACTTCTTACAAACACACACACATACATGCACATACCCTCACACACACAGTCTTCTGGTACATGGCCACGATGTGAATTTCCATTGCTGTTTCAGCTTAAATGTGCTGGCCACCTCTGCAATTCTAAGAACTTCATTTATAAAATGGCCTCCAGTAGATCATAAAATAACAGTTAGAAATGTGAATGGCCCAAAATGCTTCTTTATTTTTAACAACTAAGTACAGTATTCTGAAAGCCAAGGCCAAGTTCCAGAATGGCAATCGGAACCGAGATAAATTAATTTACACCATTTGTAATATTTGTTAGCCATGGTCCAGAAATGACCCCCCAAAACCCTTAATTATGGCCCCTTTAAATCTGGAAGAGTTATTAGTAATATTAAAACCAATCTTTACAACTTACAGATGTGAAAACTGAGGACAAGAGAAGTAAAATATTTTGTTCAAGGATACACAGCTACTGAGGGACAAAGCTCAGACCCAAACTAGTCCAGTGTTCTTCAAACACCCACAAAATTGTGGTCTCCACCTCTAAGTTCATCTGTAGGCAGTGTCATGCTTAGCTCTGTGAAGCGGCCACCCAAGGTGGTCTTTCTTCTGTCAGCTGATTCCATTTATGAAGCATCCTAAAATAGAGATGAATTGTTTCTTTTTGTTGTGTGTCATCAACAACATTGTCCAAAATTAATTAAACAAAAGTTTTTCCTGGGAGCACCCTTGCATGAGGCCTTGCCCAGCCCCTTCCTCCAAATCTTAATCCTTTTATACATGCTTGTATCACAACAGAAGCATATTTTACTGAATATACTCAGATCAAACTCGACCAAGCCAAGAGCTAAGTGTCAGGCTTAACCAGGTCAACCTTTCTTTACCTAATAAATTTTAAAAGAGCTTAAATACCATCCTTCAAATGAGAATCACTGATATTTCAAAGCATCTATTTTTATGAAAAAAAAAAAAACCATAATTCTGAAACCCAGGAGCCATTGTACATTGATGTAAAAATATGAAATTAGAAAGCATAATCTATAATTGCCTGTTTCACAGTAAGCTATCTAAACTAGTTTTGTCAAATTGTGTCTGATTTGATCAACCCATTCTCTAGCTAGAGGAAGCTTTTTTAGACCTAGCTTTACCTCCACCAAGCATGTACATTTGTACAAACCAATCCAGTTTCTTTTCTGTACCTAAAGAAAAAAAGGGCTTAGAGCTGATAATCTCTCAAATCCCTTCCAGTCCTAAAATGTTATTTCTTTGTAGTCCTAAACACTTCATACTCTGCAGGAAAAAAGGTGGGACCTTATATGTACCAAAGTTCCCAAACGTACAAACTAACTCTGAGCCTAAATCTTGTTTATGTGAGTTTTGTCTCTATAGTAAAATAGTTTTTGTGTTGGCAAATCCTGAAATCTATACCCCTTTTGTAACAAACAGTAGGTATATTTGCTCAAATAGTGTAACAGACTAATAAGATAAAGAATTCATGTATCAGGACAGCTACTGCATGCAGAACAGCTACCTGCACTTAGGAAAGCATGAAAACTATTCTTCCTCTATTGTTAAGCTCACTGTTTTTCAAAGCAAAGCCCTCAAAAAACTCATTTAGCATCCCCTGATGTGCTTGTTAACTAGGTCACTTTCTTTACCTAATAAATCAGTATGTTGGGGTTATGGGGAGGATGTCTTAATCAATTTGGGCTGCCATAGCAAAATACCACAGACTGGGTGGTTTAACCTATGAGAATTAATTTTCTCACAGTTCTAGAAGCTGGGAAGTCCAAGATCAAGGTGCCAGTATGGGCATTTTCTGGTGAGGTCTCTCTCTTCTGACTTGCAGATGTGTGCACATGAAGAGACCTTGTTTTGTAAGGCCACTAATCCTACTGGATTAAGACCCACATTTATGATATAATTTAGCCTTAATTACCTCCTGAAAGCTCTATTTCCAAACACAGTCACATTGGGTTTATGGCTTCAACATATGAATTTAAGGGGGGGGGCACAATTCTGTCCAGAGTAAAGAAGAAATCTGCAATTTTAACAAACTCTGCAGGTGATTGCTTTGTGTACTAACATTTGAGAACCTTTGTCTGGACTCACAACAGCATTCTTATAGAAATATAGCATGGAGATATTTTGGTTCATTTTAGAATCTAATGTTTGCCAGCACCAACCTAAGAAAGTTTGAGATGCATTACTTTATTAAATATTTGGTGCATACTTACTACCTGCTAAGTTCTAGGGATAAAAGGCAAAGCAGAAATAGATGCAGTCTCTGATCCATGTTACTCTATACCGGTGAGAAAGGGGGGTGTCAATCAAATCGTGGCATAAAGACAAGTAAATACTATTAGAGAAGCTGCTACGAAGAAAATATACAGATGACTAAAACTACATATAAGAGAAGGTCTAGCCTAGTGCAGGATTTCAAGGAAAACTACCAAAAGAAGCAAGTGAGACTAGAAACATGATGAGAATTTAACCAGGTAAAGGAGAGGATGAGAAGTGGAGGGGCAATATTATAAATAAAAGGAATGTTTTTGACCTGTGAACTGTAGTACTTTAAACAAGTACCTTGAGCTCAGATTCAGGGCCTATTTCCTTTTCTGCATAACAGGGATAGTAATTGTACCAATGCCGTAGAGTTCTTATGAGGAATGAATTAGATTTTATTTGGAAAGAACTTAACACAATATCATTACGTTTTATTTATTTATTTATTTATTTATTTATTTATTTATTTCAATAGCTCTAAGGGGGATGAATCTGGTAAGAATTTAATAAATAATTTCTTTTTGTGGTTACAATTTGGAGACAGACTTCCTGAGTTTGAATACTGGATCTGCCGCTTCACTAGTCCTGCAGTCCTGGGCAAGACATTCACCTCGTGTTCCTTAGCTTCCTCAATAAAGCATCAGGGTAACTTTAAACAACTGTCCATAGAATTTTTTGGAGGGTTGCATGAGTTCTTATATGATGGTTGCATGAGTTTTTATATGAAGAATTAAAACAATTCTTAGTACATAATAGATGTTCCATGAGTGTTAGCTTGTATTAGGAATAAAGAAACCTCACAACAGTCCAATTAGGTATTTAGAAAATATTTTGCAACTTAAAAAAAAATTGAGACTCAGAAAGTGTAAGCACCTACCCAAGTTTACTTAGTTAACAAATTGCATGATCTGAAAAATCAAACACACAGCTTCTGATTCCAAGCTTACTCCATGAGGCCTTCCCAAGCTCCAGGAAAAATTCCCTCTTGAAACTTCAAGGAAGGACTCAATAATATTCCTTGGTCCTTTCCAAATCAGGGAAGACAGATTTTCAAGACATTTCTGAGCTGTGGAGAAATGGGTGGGAATTTGTGTCACTCTGAATCAGTTGTGTCAGAATATTTTAACAATAACACTAAGGAAATTATACTTATTAACAGAAAACAAGTTTCAGATTTGAATATGATCAGTAAGATGTACAGAGAAAAACACACTGGTCTTTAAAGAACTCTTCATCTTTAAAAGACAAAATGAGAGCTTTTCAACTTACAAAATAAATTGTCAAGATGTTTATATGTAAAGTGGCTGTCAGTGGCAGCATGCTCATGGGAAAATACCACAGCAGAGCTGAGATGCACACCCAGGTCTGTTTGACTCCCCATCTCATGTCCTGTCCACAACAGCACTCCCACAATGCATGCTGCCACCATGGGTCATTTGCAAGGGCTCTGTTATCAGCTTCTAGAAGAATGAAAAAGAGGCAGAGGAAAAGCACTAAAATGTACAGAAACTTGTGGTTAGATATGGTTTTAGGATTCACCTGGTATGTGCCTGAAAGAGAATTGTGTTTTACAATTTCACAGGCTAAAAAAATTCAGATCTGGACAGAAAAAGTCACTATGGCCAAACAAATCCTTAATATTTGGCCTTATCCTTCTAATCTCTCTTGGTTTGGTTTCCAAGGCAACCTATATT
Source organism: Tarsius wallacei (assembly GCA_963574415.1). Lineage (NCBI taxonomy): Eukaryota > Metazoa > Chordata > Mammalia > Primates > Tarsiidae > Tarsius > Tarsius wallacei. The sequence continues at coordinate 10,646 of CAUYQG010058093.1, forward strand.
TCCTATATTTATTGAGCAGTTCTGCTGAGGTAGGTGATTGCATTCTCTCACCCTGGGATGGGAGAAAGCAGTGCAGAGAGAGACCATTTAGAAGAAGAAACATTTAACTGTGTGGGAATTCTTAGTCTGAAGTTTCTTTAAATAACCAAGGAAATTTCTTAATTTTGTAGTAGGCATTATTTGAAAAATAAATTAATATCAAGAAGAGAAAGCGGAGAAGAGAGAAAGAAGATAAGACAATAAATAAGAGTGTGGTGTGCAGATCTCCCCTGACGTCCCTGGCTAAATTCTTGCTGTTTTCACTACCTGCCTTCTTAAGCCCAGGGCATTTTGTCTGCACTCACTCCTCTCTCCACCCTCTCCCCCTTCTGCACTTTGACTTCTGCTCCTGCCACTGGAAAGAAGCACAAGAGATTGGCAGGCAAGTCATGCCAATGACTATCAGGGCCTGCACGTCAGTGCCACAAATCTAGAAACTCCACCTCCCCGCCTTACCTGCCTCTAATCCTCTGCCTCTCTGTGTGAGGGCTTTCTTCAACATAAAGGGGGATATTTTTTAAAAATCAGGACAGCCTACAGGTGCAGAGTATTTAATGCCACTCCCGGAGATAACCCTCAGTCAGTGAGGAGCAGGTGTCTGTGGATAAATACTCCATCTTGACAAGTCTTGAGGGAATGCTTCTGAGGAGCACTCTATGTGGTTTCTCAGGTAGACTCAAGTGGTATTGAGCTCAGTTGTCCACAGCACTAGTTGTCCACAGCACAATTTTCTCACTAACATACCCTTCAGTGACTTACTTCCTCACGTGTATCTTGAAACTAGTTCCCAAATAAATAGTTGTTCCCAACTCCTTGTCTCAAAGCCTTCTCTTAGGTAAATTCAAAATAAGATACTACGGTATCTCTTTCTTGGCATCAATGGATCTGCAATATGATAATGACAATTAATGTTGATTAAGATTCATAAGTGTGGGGTAATGTTCCAGATATTGCTACTTTCCTCCATGTCTGACTTCTTTCTGCCCCTCCTCTTGGTAGCAGCCCCTGGCCACAGTGAGTCCCTGCAGGACTCCCTGTAATGAGTCATGGGGTTAACAAGTCATGGGATGCAGGTGACCAAGCAACCTAAAGACAACGTGGTCTTCACTCTTAATCAACGGGATTGTAAACAGTGTATAGGAATTTAAATAATTAATTTGCTGGATTATAAAACTGTTCGCTGTGCTGTCCCAAGGCACAGATTGTTTCACCATCCCCAAACCACTGACATTGGTGACCCTCTCGTAAGTGTAGTAAACCAATGTTTCTCCCTGCTGGACCTTTGGGTGACTTCTTTGGAATAGGTAGACATTACATGCAATCTCTCCCAGATTTAGACCTACCACATTACAATAATTAAAGCAAAAGGTGGATGATCATTGTGGAGGGTTGCCAGTGCCCCAATACCTCACTCCAGGTTCCATTATGGAAGCAGAATCTCTTTAGGTCTTCATGTAGAAGAGGTTAACTGCAGGGCATTAAAGGTCAGGAAAGCCACAGCCAAAAGCATGTGATTCTTAGGCACATGCCTGGAAACTACTGCAAACCTTATGGTTGCCATGTGTCCTGACATCAGCTCACAATCACAGCTAGAGAACAGCACCTTCTCTTCTGTTCCACCTTCCACATTCTGGGCAGACTAGAAGATTCTAATCTAAAACTATAAGAGGAAAAGGAGTCTGCAAAGTAGGACTCCAGATCTCTGCCCTAGAAGGCAGAAGGGAATGCAGACAAGGAAGTGGTAATGTTACACATTTAGAAGATACAGCTCACCCACATAAAAGCATCTGTAGAGGCCAAACGCCTGACCTTGAACAGTTCTGAGAAAAAAATTGACAAATTCTTGTTACTCAAATTCTTCTTTTCTGGACTCCATCACATATCATATTATTTACCATGATTATGCAGAAAGATTCTGATTCAGTCAATTAAATCAGAGTTATTTATAAGTTCTCCCTAAACTTATATGCCCAGATGCCTCGACTGGTCAGCTGTCCCTACATGAACTTTTCCACCAAGTATTTACAAAGCACCTTAGTGTACCCAAATCTTACATCACTTGCACTGCCCCATCTCACTATGGCCACTGTCACTGCTGAATCCTGCTTCTTCTCCCAGGCTCTCTATTTAAGTTACATCAGTGTAAAAAGCATACACTTGTTCATCTACTTTTTTTTTAAGGCACATGTTCAGAGCTGATTCTCACAACCTTTACTCCAAGTGGGATCATCTGAAGAGGAATGGAAAACTGCAGCTTTCTATAGCATTGATCATTGCTTCTGACTGGTTGACATCACCGACTTATTTTCAGGTTTATCACTGTGGCACATATCACCAGGTTACCCTCTCCTGCCTTTTCCTTCTACTTTTGCTTTGGTTTACCCTTACACCGTACTTCCTTTGTTCTCTTCACATCTCTGGTCTTTCTCTTCTGTTTCATGGCTGACTGCGCTTTCTTCTCAACTGGATGCTCCATCCAAGCCTTCACCCGAACTTCTTTTCTTTTATCTCCATAGAAGTTTGTAACACTTGAGGGCATAAATGACCACTTGGAGATTTTGAATAATCTAAAGAACTTCAAACTAGGAAATTTTATTAGCACGTATTGAGGGGAGATAGGGAAAGTTGTTAATTTCTCATTTTGATGTTTTCCTTTTGTCTCATTTATTATGTACTCTTGTGCCAACCTTCTTGGTCATAGTAGTCAGTTACTGTCAGCTAGGAAACTGCACGACTCTATGTGGTATGGTTATTGAGTTTAGAATTAGACATCCTAGACAGCAAGCCACATGGCAAGGTGAGCTAACATCACAGAGGCTATGATAGACCATTAGGCTGGAGGTCAGATTAGGGATAAGATAGAAACCAGCGAGACACCATGGGAGGTCAAGTCAGCAAGGGCAGATGGTCACTACTCCATGTAATCATGCTTGGGCCAGGAGATAGGACCCCGAGGTCCTATCTCCATTCAGGGACAATGGAACCACACAGCAGTCAGGCAGGCAAGGGGACATGTCACCAGATAACAATGGATACCTGCCAGAACAATCCAAAAACCCATATGAGGCTCAAATCCCTTTCCTCATCTCCTGCACATCTCCTCAGTGAGAAAAACAAAAGGAGATGCAGATTCCCTGAGAGTCTGAGCTTTGTATTCCAAATGAGCCAGGACATTTCTGGAAGAGACTTTTCATATTACTCCACTGGGCTAAATTTAAACCAAATTGGGCACTTTTCCCTTCATCAGCAGATGAGCATTTGTTTTTCCCCTCATCAGCAGATGAGCATTTGTTTCTCCCCTCACCAGCAGATGAGCATTCAAGAGAGAAAAAAACTGATTAGTAATTGACTAATTAATTTATTGGATTTTTCTCCACTACCAATTTAAAGTATGACTTGCATTTTTAAAAAGCAAAGCACACGCACAAAAAACTTGCATTTCTTTTTAAGGCATTCATAGCATCTCTGATGTTTAATATCTGTATTCCAAATTCATTTCCTCAGAAATACCATTTACTCGACATGGATCCACTCTTGCAAAATCCATTTTTTCATTCCTGATGTATAATTTATACCAGGAACATAACTTAGACATTCCACAGGCAAGCTGGAACTCAATGGACGCATGGTGGAACCTATCTACTACCCCTAAAGTCGGCTCCATTTCACCTGATTCTTGCTATCTTGATGCTAGCATTTCTATTTCCTAGTCTCCCTTGCCCACAGCATCAAAGCTACCTATGTATCCTCCTTTTCTCCTTTATTTCTATAGAAATAATGTCAAATCCTGATTTTCTTTCTTTGGATGTATATCTAGGTTTTGTCTCTTATCTCTCCATTCCCACATTCATACTAGCATCACATGTCATGATACTGTAAATCCTCTCAGCTTCCCCTCATGACCTAGTGACTGGGCCCTTTTGCCCATCACCCATACTCTCGAGTAATTCTTTTTGAAACTCTGCTTTCATTATGCCCAAGACTGTATTTTTTTTTTTCTTGACCTGGACTTCACGAATGCTAGGTCTACATTCCCAATTGCATCTGGATCCCTCTGCCAAATGTTTCCAGAGTTCTCTGATTCATTTTTTTAAACAAATGTCATCATCTTTATTATAGCATCCCAGCCTCTACTCCCGGTCAGCTACCTCTCCTTTGATCCATATTTCAAGTCAATCATACAAAGAACTGACTGCTCACCTGTTTGGAGCTATCAGTCTTCTATAACTCTTGCCTCCCCTACATCCCCAAATTCATCAGATCAAAAAAGTATGTTGATTTTCTCATCAAAACATGTTAAGTGTATCACAGCTTTTCCATTTCTACTTCCTAATTACAGTTCCTATCATTTCTCCTGCCTTCCATCTCTCCAATTTACCCTTCACAATGCCTGCAGAATTATTTTCCTAAATCATGCATATTATCATGTCACTTGTCTGCTCAAAACCATTTATCCTTCCTATCCAGTAAAATGCAAGAATTCTTAGCACGACATATTGGTACCTGACAGCCTCATCTTAAGTACATTCCTCTTCGCACCCCATGATCCACTGTTCCATGTGACAGTTGTCAGATTTACAAAATAAAAATACAGGAAGCCCAGATAAACAGCAGTATTTGGAGCATACTTTTACTAAAATATCATTTGTTGTTGATCTAAAATTTAACTGGGTGTCTGCCTCTTATCTGGCAGCACTGTTCCATACAGAATTCTCCAAATGTGCCCCACATTTGCAAATTCGTGTGATATTGTTTGTAATGGTTGTTCTCTCCAAATGGAATGCTTCACCTACTCTCTCACCAGTTAATTTCCCATTCATCCTACAGACCTCTTGCCAGTAGATAAGATCCTCCCCAGAATAATTTAAAGACACAAAAGTGTCAGAAAATATAAAAACTAACCTGCACATGCATGCTTTGAAATTACAAATTATTTTAAAAATTTAAAATATAAAAACTGCCACATAGGTAGCTCTATATAAATATTTAATACCTTCTGCCTCATTTTACATGAAAACAAAATAAAATTTAAAAGTAGGACGACAGTGGAAAGGACCAAAATCTCTGAGACTCCCAGACCCCAGTAGGTATTGACCAATGGATGCCTGACTAAAGGACAGACATGACAATCTGGAAGCCTGAAAAGGAGGTTCCCATAGGCTTTCTTGAACTCACCACCAACTCATGGGGAGGGCATTATTATATCAAGTTTACAGATTAAGATTAACAGATACAGATTAACTGAGCCTGGGTAAATTCATGTGATTTACCAGGATACATATCACTAGAGAAAGCTGCTGTGACAGAGCTTGACCCAGAGGGAGTGCAGGTGTTGAAGGAGCTATCTGCCTTAGAGCAGATCGATTGGCCTGGATAGGGAAGACTCCTCTCCAATGCTGATACAGCTCCAAAAGTCTGAGAACCTCCTTTCTGAACCGGGTATGTCTCCCAGTGTTGGCAGACAATACCAATAAGTGGAAGGACATGTGTCTTCACTGAATACATTGCATTCATAGGCACTATGTCAGCTAACCTCCCATCTGCTCTCTAATGTCCCCTTCCATTCCATTCTGGTTTCCCTGCACAGAAGACAAGAATTGTAACTAAAGCAGTGCTTACTTTAAAGTTGTAGATCCTCATGTGCTGAGCACAGGGCCAATTACCCACATGTGTCCACAAAGCAACTGTAATAACTTTTGTCCCAGTAGTACTTGAGTGCATAGTGTATCACAGGACTAGCTACATAATTTGTGGGGAAAAGTGACAAATAACCTTTTTCAAAATAATTAAGAATGTCAAGTGTGGGACTGCTCCAATCCAGGGCCCTGTGTGCTGTACAGGTCTCATGCCAGTGAACTCAGAAGAGTCCTGGCCAGTGGCCTTCATGAGTTCATCACGGACTCATGGGGTAGATATTATCATATCAGGTTTACAGATTAAGAAACTGAGGCTGGGTAAATTCAGGTGATTTACCAAGATCCATATCACTAGCAAGAAATGTGTTTCACATTAAAACTTAGCCCAAAGGTCTTTGTATTAAATCTCTAGAATATTGGTGGCAGTAATTAAAATGTAATTTATTTTAGGTTCTAGTGGAGATTTTATTTGTTCTTGGAAATTTGCGTAGAGCCTGATAATTTTAGTTTCTTGTCCTGTCTTTTGTCAACAACCAGGGATTAGGGTAAGGAGAGTAAGGCATTCACTTGCTCTGACACCAAATTTAAGGAGGTGTCAAAAAATTTAGGAATCAGCTAGGCAAGGTGGCTCAATCCTATAATCCCATTACTTTGGGAGGTCAAGGTGCGAGGCTTGCTTGAGCCCAGGAGTTTGAGACCAGCCTAGGCAAGACCAGCTGATAGTGACACTTTGTCTCTACAAAAATTCGAAAAATTAGCCGGGAGTGGCAATGTGTGCCCATAGTCCTAGCAACTCAGGAGACTGAGGTAGAAGGATTGCCTGATGTCTGAATATCAAAACTGTGTGTGATGAGCTGTGACTGTGTCACTACATTCCAGACTGGGCAACAGAGTAAGACCCTGACTAAAAAAAAAAAAAAAAAAAAGAAAGAAAGAAAGAAACCCTCAGGAATCAAGACAAATAATATATAATGTGAGCGTGATATCTTTTTTTAAAAACAGGATTGTTGCAGAAATTATGATCAACAAGATATCAAACCTATAGAGAAAGATAGACCATAGTAATTTATTCTACAGCCTTGCGTTATTATGCAACAGGAACAGTTTGTTTCCAGTCATCTGCAGCTCCCTGGCCCGCAGCCATCAGGTCCTCAGCAGGACAGGTTTATGAGGGTTGACAAAGGTGTGTGAACAGAGTGCACAATGAAAGTCTTTATATACAGTCATGTTTTCAGATTATATATATTTTATTAACTTTTTCTAATTGGTTCAAAGTACAGGGGGATATTTTGGTTAGTGTATACAGGAGGCACACATATTTTCTTTTTGTTTCAGGCTCCAGTACGGTCTGGCATGACACTGTTGATAACTAATTATGTTCTTGAGTATCCATTTATGCAATTCCCATGACTCTGTATGGTATGAAATTGGTAACACACACCCGCTCTGTTCATAGAAGTCCTGAGAACATTTTAACCCATTAGGGCAGATACACATTGAGATGACAAACGTACACTTGTTCTATTCTTCATTATCTGTATGATCATTGCTTCAGGGCACTACATGGACTGTCTTAGTCACCTGATTTAAACCAGTAGTGTTTACCACTTCTCAGTCAAATTGGAGACTCCTCTGTGCCTTTATCCACACTAACCCAAGGCCTTGGATGTCTCCTCATATACACTTGCCTATCGTATCCCACTTATTCTTCCAGGCCTAAATTTATGCCACTTCTTCTGAGAAATCTTCTTTCATCCCTATCCCTTCAATCTCTGGTCTATACTAGCAAGGCATTGTTATTAATGTAAAACCCTCATTTTTTTTTAACTGGAGAACAAAATTCTTGGCAGCATGGACTAAGTCTAGTTCATCTTCTTGTTCTTAGCACTAGACTCTAAGCAATACCTATATTAGTTGCTAAATATCTATTGGGTGAATGAATAAACTATTCAACTTTTTATTACAACTTTTTCTCCCACTTGAAAAAATACATTCTCTTATTCTCCCCTTAACCCTGAACTTAGAACACACTTGTGTGTGTGCCCATTGTCAACTTTAATTCATATTTAATCAATTGAATTAGAATCTGAATACAGTTTATAAAAATGAGTTTAAATTTAAACATAACATTGGTGTCACATAAGGTAATTTTATTACCATACAAAAAATATTCTGCTGCTATTGATGTATAATTTTCAATGAATTGGAAAATGTTATAACATTGGTATAGTCCCTATGATTTTTGAGAAGTTACTATTTCTTGATAACCATGAAAGTAAGCATCTGCCTGGTCTATGCCTGAATGGTAACAAATGGTGGGGTCTAAGTTAATGAAGTTACATGAAATGTAAGAGACTTAAGCAATTAATTTTAATTTTAAAGTTAATTTTGTTTATTAATAAACATGCTTTTTAAAGTTACATTTATTTGTATAAAACTTTACTATTTGTAAAAGTTTCAGAAACAGGCAAATATTTTCCCAGAAGTTTACTTCTTTGTATCATGTGTTGTTTAAAAACAATAGTTTGATCTCACAAAGTTGCACTACTCTGCAATCAGAACATACCTTGAATGAGTGTGCATACTACATTGGTCAATCTACATGTCATACTCAATGTCTTTTTCTCATATTTTCAGATACTTTAACCGCTTTTAAAAACGATAGCTAAGCCTGTTAAACCCCATTGAAAGGCTGAATTTTTTAAATAAATATATCCGGTTTTTGATTATAGAATCCTCAGATTTTATTCTTGTCCAGTTTTTCACTTTTTAAAATATTTCAAAGATTTGTCAGCTACATAGTCTTAGCCAATTGGTGGAGTCCTGAACAAGACATTTCTTTTTCTTTCCATCTCAAAGGTAGATAATTTCAGTGTACTTTTATTTCAAAGCTGGAGATACCAAAGTTAAGAGGCAGATGACTATGATTTACAAACAGTATGACGTTTGGCAGAGTACTTAAGTTTCCTGAGCCTAAGGTCTATTATCTAGGAAATGGTATGATGATACTTATTGTGGAGGGCTCTTGTGAATAACAAATATGAGAGGTCATTCCCAGTCCCTAGCCCAAGTTATTTTTAAAGCCCCTTCATGTTGAGTATATAATACAGAATCCATCTCCACTCTCAAGCATAACTAATTTAATTCTACCTCAGCAAACACTTGAAAATTATTGGGACTTTAATTATTTTCAATAGCATGCTAATAATCCTCCTTTAATGCTTCTCATCAAATGGTTTTAAGGCAGGAATATGGAAGAGAACGGAGAAATATAAAGAAATAAGTAAGACAATTTCATAGGTTTAGTCAACAAGGTGGAATTTTTGTTCTAATAGGAAAAGAAAGACATTGCCTTCCATAGGGGTCATGAATCCTTAAAAATACAGAGAACTCTCACTGCATGACTGCAGTGACCAAACTTCAGAAAATAATTTTTTGTTTTCCATAGGAGTAATTAGAGAACATCATTATCATTATCACTATCATCATCAATATTATTACTGATCTTAGTAATAATAATTAAACAGTATTTTAAAATTCCCAGATGCCAGGCTAAGCCTTTTTTTTTTTTTTTTTTACTGGCATTATTTCATTTAATCCTCCCACCTTATTTATTATTTATTTTAACTATGATCGTAAAAACATTACAAGGATTAACTAACTTGCCCAGAACCTTTCAGTAAGTAGTAGACCTAGAATTGAAGCCCAAATCTGTCTGAATAAAAATCCTGTGCTGGGTTCGAGATCCACCTGGGCAACTTGGCAAGACCTCATCTCTACAACAAATCAAAAAATTAGCCGGGCGTGGTAGCGTGTGCCTGTAGTTCCAGCTACTTGGACGGAAGGATTGCCAGAACCCAGCAGGTCGAGGCTGCGGTGGCCGGGAGCGGCCACTGCACTCCAGTCTGGGCGACAGAGTGAGACTCCAACTAAAAAAAAAAAAAAAAAAAAAATTTGGTTATTGCTTTTGTTAAGTCCTGGCCAGGCCATATTCTTTATGCTCTGGCTGGGACAGGTTTTCCTAAGTTTTGGCCCCCTCCCCTACCCTGAGGAAATGAATCCTCTCTCTTTCTTTCTTTCTGTCTCTCTCTCTCTCTCTCTCTCTCTCCTCCAGCCCCAATTTACTTTCTAAATAAATTATATTTTCCAACCTAAAAAAAAAGGTTTGGATTTTTTGAAGTCCAGTAGGAGTGAGGAGGCAGAGGACTACTAGTACAGTACCCAAGACTAGATCATCTTTACTTTGGGAGTAAAACAAACAAAAGCCAAACAAACAAAAAACTTTGTATAAGTGATTTTTCAGAATTGCTAGTTCTGGTTCATTGAGTAAACAAAACATTCCTATGGTGTTAAAAAAGAATTTGCTAGTAACAAGCTTATTTTAATTAGTTTACATACTGCAGTATTTCAAAAACGGTTTGAGAGAGCAAATCAGAGATACAAAAGAAAAATCTCTCACTTGCTAAAATTCAGAACACAACCAATTGTTTAGCTTGGATCGCAGAGTTTCAAAACATTTTATTATTCTGCATACATCTTACAATTATAATTATACTTGCTGCAGCCAGTAACATTGAAGAGTTCTGTGTTTGTGAAAAAATTTGTTTGTGTGACTTTTAAATAAATGGATGAGAAAAAATGAAGAAAGCAAGCCTCTTGAGTATCTCTGTTGCATATTTTTTTGTAATTTAAATTTGAGTAAGAATAATACAAAATTAAGGGAAAAGACCTTTTAAAAATGTTTGCTTAACATTTCTATTTGAATACAAGTACTGACTATAATTGTGAATTAAAAATACTTTGAAATCCACATTTTGAAATTTCCAGAAAAATTTTGATAATCTGTCTCTTGGAACTAATTGCTAATATAGTTTTGAGAATTCTAGTTTATATAGCTTCCTAATATAGAATTCCAGACTTACTTCAAACACCAATAGCTGACAGATCCTGGGGAAGAATGAGGCACTTACTACCGAAGTGCCAACTTGATGTTACTGTAAGATACACATTCCTAGGATCCAACAACATTAGCAAACAAGCAAGAGTAGACTATTTGCACATTATGTTCTGACATTAATGCTCAGCTGCCAAAGATGATCACATTGGAACAGGTTCTTTGCAGAAAAATGCTTTGAAGCATAGAGAATGTTTTGAAGAAGGGCAGATGCCCAAATATAGCACTAATATTCATCAAGTATAGCTAAAAAGAGATATAAAGAAAGACTTTTACACCAAATAAAGCAGATACACTTTTTTGCTATTTACAGTCATTAAAAATGTGAATGATTCAAGGTCAAGGGAAAACTGCGAAACCACTATATACCAGGTTCTTCCTTCAGGGCTTTTCTTAGTTTCTTGGTCCAAGACAGTTGTTTAGGTTAAAAGTCTAATAACAATGGTCTGTGGAAAACATCACATCTTGAATAAGTCTTATTTTAAATTTCATGCTGTCAAAAATTATATACACTAGAAAATAAACTCCATGAGGTCAGAGGGTTTTTTTTTTAACATCTTCATGTAACTTGTTCAGCCCCAGCAGTACTTGGTAATGAGTGGGTACTTAATATAAATTTTTGGATGAATGAATGAACGAATGAGAACAATGCCCCAATATGTTTAGACTCTCATAACAAAGTATACACAGAACTTATTAAAATGAGGGTCTCATTAAGACATCATCTTGGTCTTAAATCTACAGGCACTGAAATATGTTCTTGATTTCCTTCACAAAATGTTGCAAAAGCCAGGTCATATCTAAATAGCAGATTATTTGACCCAGGACCTTTCATTCCTTTCTATATGTAACTTGCCTACACCATGGGCTATGGGAAAGACTGAAAAATGTGAAAGGCCTAAACAACAACCCACCTCCACTCAGGCCATTATGTAATAACACAGCATCTCCAGGAATGTCTTTCCTCACAGCTCATGTGCCCACATCCTCTACCCTGTCTTGCCCAGGACAGCCTGGTACAAGGCATGGAAGTCTTGGTTCCTTCTCCTCACTTGTTTCCTTGTAGCATCACTCAAGGGCCCCTCCACTCTTAGAGCTTTCAGAAGAATTCTGCAGAATTTGACAAAGACTCAAGAAATATTTGAGCTTACTGAGGATTTGGAGCATGGACCATTATTTTTCAGAGCCAAACATCAGATGTAATTTCCTCCATGAATCTTCCCTGATTCTTCCTAAGCTGGACTAAGTCATACTCCTCTCTGCTCCCATAATACCTTGAGCTTCTTTCAGAGCACCATATTGTATTGAAATGATCAGTGATTAGCTGTTTCTCCCATTAAACTGTAAGCATCTTAAAGGTCCATGTCATTTCTCCTTAGCATTTGTCACAGTGGACCTGAAATACAGTGGTGCCCAATTAATGCTTTCTGAACTCCCAGCTCCCTCTCTACACTCCCATGAATGACTTCATGGTGAAAATAAAATACTGCTGCTAGAAATGCTCATTTAATGGAATGAAAAACACTATTTGAAAACAATAGTTTGATATCTCTTCCCATAGGACATCATTTCTGCATTAAGAAACCATTGTCCACAATCTCAGAATGCACCTTGAGTTGGTCAGCATCTTGGTTCCAGGTTATGAAACCCAAACTGAACTAGCTTAAGTCAAATGAGAAATGTATTCTATAGATATATACAGCCTATACACAGGAATGAGGTTAGACTTTGAGAATGCATGTAACCAGGACTCCTAATATCGCCAGGAAATTTATGTCTCATCTGTTTGTTACTTAGTGTTTGCTCAAAGCTTCTCTTTCTCTCTGCTGACCAGGTTCCTTTGTTTTTCTGGTAAACATGAAGCAACATGAATATGTCTTATTTATATAATGATAAATAATATAAACTGTCAATAGCTTCAAAATGCATATTTGATACCCTATGAGCCCAAAGAAGATTGACTTCAGTTCAGGTTCCCAATTCCCCTGGGAATGACTCAAATTGGCTCAACTTGCTTAAGTGCTGACCTTAGATCAACCAAATACAATTGGAGTTGGAGTTCAAAAACATGGCCAGAGTATACTTTCATTTCTAAAGAAAATTAATGAGCAGGATGGACTCTTTCAGTGAATTAACGGATAACTTCTATAAAGTGTAAAGTCTTTAAAAGCAATAGTGTCCAATTTTATTTATATTAATAATTCATGGTACCTATAGAAAATTCCCAAGTAAAAATATATTTGCTTTGTTTTAAAAATAAATTTATTTTATTATATGATAATATTGACAGTTTACATAAACAAAGCCATTTAGTATATGCAAATACAATTATAAAATACCTTTTGAAAAGAAATGAAAATCCTTGAAATTCTTTCTTGGTACCAGTCCTACCAAATTTCAAGAGCCACCACTAACATTTTAGAACCAAAACAAAATTCCTGACCCTGAATTGGCTTGAGAGATTTTGCTAGTCAGTCAATCCCAGACCAGGAAAGAATAAACATATAGAGCATTGTTTTGTGCTTTCAAAGGCTCTAACAGACGTTTGTTACAAACCTTTTTAGTATCAAAGAAGACTGAGGAAGAGAAAGGGCATGAATGAGCCCAAAAGAGACTTCTGAAGACAAGGCACATACAGCATGAATCCGTTAGATATAATCCTATTTCAAGGATAACCATTAAATCAGAAGGAAAATATAGATTTGGAAAATGATCAGTAGTTTGGCTTAGCTCTTACTGACAGGTGAGCTATCTCTTTGTTGTATATAAGCACAGTCTCAGCTTCATTTGAAACACAATGGAAGCCCGCTTGGTGGCTCAGCCTGTAATCCCACGCCTTGGGAGGCTGAGGTGAGTGGATTGCCTGAGCCCACGTGTTCGAGACCCACCTGGGCAAGCGAGACCTCATCTCTACAATAAATAAAAAATGAGCCGGGCGTGGTAGCGCACGCCTGTAGTTCCAGCTACTTGGAAGGCTGAGGCGGAAGGATCACCGGAGCCCAGCAGGTCGAGGCTGCGGTGGCCGGGAGCGGCCACTGCACTCCAGTCTGGGCGACAGAGTGAGACTCCA
>CAUYQG010058095.1:0-18967 GCA_963574415.1 Tarsius wallacei
TTTTTTTTTTTTTTTTGGTCTTTTATGTCCCACATTTGGGCATTTACTTTGGTGATCTGAATTTTTCTGCTGAAATTAGGGTTTTGGTGAAGTTAGGGTTTTATCTTTTTGGGTGCCACACATGATTTGTTAGTCTGTAAACTTGTATTCTTTCTATTTTCTTGATGTGTGTTTGTAGAGATATAAACTCCCCTCTAAGTACTGTTTTCATGACATCCCAGGGTTTTGGTAAGAAGATTCTTCATTTTTATTTGTTTCCAGGAATATTTTACTTTATGTTTTGATATCTATGTTGACTCAGGAGTTTTTCAGCATCATGCTCTTTAGTGTCCACATCTTAGTGGGTTTTGTGGGAATTTTGTTGGTATTGATATTTATTTTTATTCCACTGTGGTCTGAGAAGGTGCATGGTCATATTTGGATCTTATGTAATTTTCTAAGCTTGATTTATGGCTGAGGATATGGTCAACCTTGGAGTACATTCCATGTGGTGATGAGTAAAATGTATATCCTGTGGTTGTTGGGTGGAATGTTCTGTAGGTATCTGTTAAGTCCATTTGGTAAGGTGTCAGGTTGAGATTCCAGAGCTACTTGGTGATTTTTTGCTCGATGATCTTTCTAGGATTGCTAGTGGGGTACTAAGTGCTAAGCACTGATATAGAGTTAGTATCTTTTTTAGTTTATTTAGCAGCTGTTTTATAAAAGCTAGTGCTCCTGTTGGGTTCACATATGTTTAGGATGGGTATTTTTTGTTGATTGATTGAATCTTTCATCATTATGTCATGTCCTTCCATATCTTTTTAAATTTTTGGTAGCTTAAAAGTTGTTTTATCTGATTTTAAGATCATGACTCCTGCTTTCTCTTGTGTTCCATTCAGCTGAAAATTTGCTTTCTATCTTCTAACTTTGAGTCTGTGAATGTGCTTTTCTTTTTCTTTTTTTTTTAGATTAGAAATGATAGTTTATTTGAAAAGTAAGTTAGAGAAAGAGGAGATTCACCTCCCCAAAGTAAGCGAGGGAGCAAAAGCCAGGAAACAGTTCAAAGAACACATGGTCACACCATAGCTTAGCAAGGTAATGGTCACAGTGGCCTGGCAATGGCAGAGGCAATGACCTAGCAATTGCCTGTGGATATTCTTTGTAGAGAAAGAATATCCTATCCTAGAGGAGGCACATTGTTGGATCCGGTTTGCTATTCTATGTCTTTTTTGGTGGTGCATTTAGTCCATTCACATTCAGGCTGATTATTGAGGTGCGAGTTTATCCCTGTCATGAGGCTCTTGTAAAGTTCTTTGTTGTTGCTGCTGCTGTTTTTTTACATTTGTTTTTTGGTTTTCTTTTGATTTTGGGGTTGATATATGTGAGTCTTTTCAATTTTGCTGTCACAATGTATGCTGTGCTTATTCTCTGTTTTCCTACCTTCTTGGAAAGATTGTGGTCATTCCTTTTGTTTGTTTGTTCCATCTTCTTCTGTTCTTAGTATCTTCTTAAGCATCTCTTGTAAAGCTGGTCTGGAGGTAGCATAAACTCTTAGGGATTGAATATCTGGGAAGGATTTTAATTCTCCATTACTGATGAAACTTAGCTTAGCTGGGTAAGAAGTTCTTGGTTGAAATGGCTTATCCTTGAGAACTTTGAAGATTGGACTTCAGTCTCTTCTAGCCTGTAGTGCTTCTATAGATATGTCTGCTACTATTCTAATTGATTTTTCCTTCCCTTCCCTATTATGTTCTTTTTAATTCCATTGCTCAGTGATGAGAGGAATAGCTTTCACTTCTGCTTGCTCAACTTCCTATTCTTCCTTAGGTGGAGCCTCTGGACTTGCTCAATTTTAAAGCCAGGTTGGAGGCGGGAGCTGTGCTGTCTTTTGAGTTTTGAGGTTTGATTAATGTGCAATGAGGGGGAGCTATGGTTCAGAAGCTACACCAACTTGTCTGCTGCTAGGTCTGTCACTCCAATTGCATGTGTCTGTGTTTGGTTCAGTGTGCGGGGTGGCACAACTAACTCTCTGGTATTGTGCACTTGAAGCATCCTCTCTGGGCCAATAATGGCCAAACACAGAGGGATGCAGAGATCACTCCTCGGTCTCAGGATGCAGGTGCTCAGTATTGAGCACACCAAAACAAATCTCTGCCTCGGTTCTGTGACAGAGATAATGGCATTGGCCCATGTCTTTTCTTCTGGCAGGCTCCCCAGATACTCCTTGGTTTTGAAGGTTTAGTGCTGCCACATGTCCTCTTCTACATCAATCTCATCATCTCCTTTCCGGTTGACTCTGAGCTCCTCATGAGTCAATCTTAGCCAGACTCCAGCAGTTCTAGTCTCCTCTCCCTCTGTTTTCCACTCAAAATGGACACTCACCAGTGTGTCAGACACAGTTCTGCAACATCCAAGTCCAGCATGGTACAGCTTGTTTCTCTGCTCACAAGGCTGAATGCAGACCACCAACTCTTCTCCCCACTGCCTGTGCCTGTTCAAAAGTACCCATGCAAAAACTTTTCAATTTAATTAAATCCCTCTTGTCTATCTTAGCTTTAGTGACATTCATTTTTTGGGACTTGGTCAAGAATTGCCTACTCCAGTGTCCAAAAGGATGTTTCCTATGTTTTCTTCTAGGATTCTTATAGTTTGAGGTTTCACATTTAGGCCTTTGATACATTTTGAGTTGATTTTTTTTAATATGGTGATAAGTAGAGATTCAGTTTTATTCTTCTGCATGTTGTCAGCCAATTTTCCCAGCACCATTTGCTAAATATGGTCTCCATTTCCCAATGATTGTTATTGTTGGCTTTGTCAAAGATGAGTTGGTTGAAAGACTATGTTTTTACCTCTGTAATCTTTATCATGTTCCATTGGTCTACGTGTCTATTGCTGTATTAATACCATGCCATCCTGGTTACTGTAGCCTTGTAATAAATTTTAAAGACTGGAAGTGTGATACCTTCCACTTTGCTCCTTTTGTTGACATTGATTTTGCTATCTGTGCTCTTTTTGGTTTTTATATGAATTTCTGTATTGTCATTTCCAGATCTGTGAAAAATGCTGTTTGTAATTTGATAGGTATTACATTAAATCTGCAGATTGCCTTGGGTAGGATGAACATCTTGACAATATTGGTTCTTCTAATCCATGTTCATGAGATATTTTTCCATTTTTTTAAAATGTGTGTCATTCTTGATTTCTTTGAGGAGCATTTTGTAGTTCTTGTAAAAGTCTTACTTCACTAGTTAGGTGGATGCCAAGGTATCATGTTTTTGTGTGTGTTGCTATTGTGAAGGAGATTGTGCTTTTTATTAGGTTCTCCACCTGCTTGTTGCTGGTGTATAGAAATGCAACAGACTTTTGCACAATAATTTTGTAACCCCAGATTTTATTAAAGTTGTTTATCAGTTCAAGGAGGCTTTTGACAGACTCCCCAGGGTTTTCTAGTTAAAAAATCACTTTGTCCACAAAGAGGAATAGTTTAGCTTCTTCTTTTTCTATTTGCATACCCCAGAATTTTTTCTCTTGTCTGATTGCCCTGACTAAGACTTCTGGTACTACATTGAATAGAAGGGTTGAGAGTAGACAGCCTTTGTCTTGTTCAGTTCTTAAAGGAAATGCTTCCAACTTCTGCCCATTGAGCAAAATGTTGGCTGTGAGTTTATTATAAGATGGTTCTTACTGTTTGAGGAATGTTCCTTTTATGCTTAGGTGTTCCATACCACCCTGAATGTGCCTGATCTCATCTGATATTGGAAGCTAAGTAGGGTTGGGCCTGGTTAGTATTTGGATGGAATGTTTAAAAATTTATTTTTCAGTTGTTAAAAATTGTATATATTCATGATATAAAACTTGATGTTTTGATATATATATGCCTTTTTAAACAGCTGATTCAAGCTGTTTACCATATGTATTACCATACATATTTATCAATTTTTCATGGTGAGAACCCTTCAAATCTATCCTCTTAGCCGGGCTCGGTGGCTCAGCCTATAATCCCATGCCTTGGGAGGCTGAGGTGAGTGGATTGCCTGAGCCCACAGGTTCGAGACCCACCTGGGCAACTTGGTGAGACCTCATCTCTACAATAAATCAAAAAATTAACTAGGTGTGGTAGCGCTCACGCCTGTAGTTCCAGCTACTTGGAAGGCTGAAGTGGAAGGATCGCCGGAGCCCAGCAGGTCAAGGCTGCGGTGGCCGGGAGCAGCCACTGCACTCCAGTCTGGGCGACAGAGTGAGACTCTAACTCAAAAACAAAGAAACAAACAAACAAACAAATCTATCCTTTTGACTATTTTTGAAGTATACAATATATTGTTACTAAGTATAGTCACCATGATGTACAACGGATCTGTTGAAATTATTCCTCCTTTCTAAATTAAATTGTTTGTTTTTTGAACATCTCCTAATCTTGAATCCACTTTAATATCTCCTAGTTCTAAAATTCCATGCTTTGTCTTGAATACACATAACACATTTTACATTTTTTGAAGTCTATTTCCATCACTTCTGACTGCAACATTTCAAGTAAAGAATGCTTTGGCAGAAAGAAAACAAATATAGCTACAGTCAATTTACTAAGCCAAGGATTAACAAATAAATAAAGGTAGTATGGTGACAACATAGAAGATAAAATATACTTATAATTGAAGCTGCCTCTGACAGTCATGTTTGGATAACTTGCCAGAGGTGATAAAACAATATACCTTTTTACATATACTGTTATATTGTAATCAGGGCTTGCAATACACTATCAAAAGAAATGCTAGGAATGTATGTTACTTTCACTTACAGATTTACAAATATTAGACTTTCCTGCATCAGAAACCAGCAAGGCCACAAAGCAAAGCCAGTTTCTAGGTGACCCAAGACAATATTTCTGTCTCCATCTTTTCAGTAACCCAGAAAGACATTTCCTTTCAGCCTGTGACCTGATGCTGATTTAATTTTCTTTTACCTGGGAGGACTTGACACTTAGTTTTGTCTAAGGGCTCCAGTCACAAATTTTATTTGCTATCTATACAAATAACCTACCTTTTAGAAAGACCAAGTAAATATTATCACTTAAAGAGTGAAAAACTGAATTGAAAGAAATAAGGTGATATGTTTGGAGTCAGAGCTAGTCCTAGGTATAGCCAGGATTATGGTAGAGATCTCTGATAGTAGGTCAGATGGATTTTTGCAACTCCCAACTATAATTTTTATTAGAAATTATGGTCACATAGACATTTCTGAAATCATGATACTGAAAAAAATCCTACGTAGAAACAAAGTATAAAACTTATAAAATATATATACTAGAAAATAAATTACATGCCAATAGCCATTAGTCTTCACCTAGTATATTTTTAAAAGATGAAGAGAAAGACTGGATTCAGATACTTTAAAAAATATAATTATGGCATCACACTTTTAAATACTCTGACCCACTAATTTTTGATGGGTGCTACGAGTCCACAAGAAAAACCTTTAATAAAGGAATTAGAATCTAGGTAGTGATTGAAATAAAGTATATTATGAAATATTATCATCTTCATAGTAGCATAGTTCCTAGAATCAGAATACTATTTTAATGCAAAAACTAGTAGACACAAAATAGGAAAAAAGTAAAAAATTAATTATAAAATATTGACCATCATCAAAAAACTTGTAGAGAGCCATGAGATAAAAGGAATTAAGACAAATGGGTTGAATGATAATCAACACAAGACTCTTCTATCATACACTGAACTCTATATAACAGTGAAGTTTTGTTTGTTTTTTTTTTTAAGAAATCAACCTGAAAATATTTCTATATTAAAAGGTAAAGTGAACTAGAATTCTTTTTACTAACAAAACTCAAAACAGAGTAATCAATGCTTAGAGTAGGAGAAATTAGCAACAATGCCCAGAAAAAAAAAGTCTAGGGTAGTTTTGTCTTCTGACCTATTTAATTGTTAATTTTTAACTTCTAAATTCCTGAGGGATATTGCTTTATCAATTACCCCTTTGTTCCAGAACCGTGAACTTTCCTTTTTTCCCACTAGATCACTAGTTATTTTGCTTAGCAAATGTTACTATATGACCTTCCTATCTTGAGAGAAAGAGAGGGAAAAAGGTAGAAAAGAGAGGAAAGCAGGGAGAGAGAAAGAACTAATAAAAGGGAGGGAAAAAATCCACTCAATTTTTCATGTTTGTACCATTAACTATTACACATCTTCTCTCTATTCCTTCCAGAGCCAAGTCTGAAATGACCATCTTTTCTCAGTGAGTCCTCTATCATCTTTAACTCATCAATGAGACTCAGTTTCCCCATGTATCCATCTACTGAAATTGTTCTGACTAGAGTCACCATTAGCCAAGATACTAAACCCATAACATATAGACAAATCCTCACATTTTTTACTTCTCTAAAGTACGCTGTCCTCTAGCTAAATACTGCTTACTTGTAATCTGGATTTATTCCATTCTTTGTTACCTCGTGGGCTTTTGGATGTTGTTTAAAGTCTGCCAATGAGATGCTCTTACATGATTTTAGAAAGCGGAAGATGAGTTTCTTCCTCTGGCAGTGGCAGCAGTAGGGGCATGGTTTTGGGCAAACGTGTGTGTCTACTTCACTTTGTACTGCTGTAACAGAATACCACAGTATCATTTATAAACAGTGGAAGTGTGTTTGACTTATACTTCCTGAAAATGAAAAGTCCAAGCTTGAGGGTCTGCATCTGTTAACAACTTTCCTACTGCTTCAGAGAGTGGTGAAAGGCATTCTATGGTGAGAGGGCACATGAAAGAGGACAAGACTTCAGCTCTTTCATAATCGGTGTTAAGTCATCCATGAAGGTAGAGCCCTCATGATCTAAAGATCTCCCATTAGGATCTACCTTCCTAAATTTCTACATTGGGAATTAAGTTTCTAACACATGAACTTTGCAAGATGTTCAAACCATAGCAACATTTACTGGTAGGACAGGCTTGACTTTATGCCCCTCTACCCGTCAGCAGCTTCAGGACTGTGCAACAACTGTGATGTTTTCTGCAGCTTTCTAAATTCTGGTTGCCAGCAACAGTTTTCTGGTATCTCGCATGCAGGTTGCAGTGGCATGACATAGAGCCTCACTGGCAACCCTACCCAACTTCTTTTCTCCCATCCCCTTCAGCAATTTAGTAAGCATTTCATTCCATCTATTTTATCCCTTATTTATAGAAATACATACAGTTTTTCTTTTTTTTTTTTCCTCTCTCTCTCTCTCCATGTCTAAACTCTGAATATGCAGGATTGTCTAATCAGGAGTGTTTCTAGAAAATATACTTTCAATGATGGAAATGTGTAATTAGTTCTTTTCTTTGTAAATGATATAACAAAATAGATGCAAAATTTGATTCTGCAGCTTATAGAATTATAATATGAATTGAATTGACATAAACAGCAGATTACTTGTATGGGAACTAGGGAACTGATTGGGAAAGGGATCTGATAATGGGAATGGATCTTGGTAACATTCTAGGTACTTTGAACCAATAATAGCATTTTTGAGCTTTTCTGGTAAGCAGAAGCAGCCTTCTTCTTTAGTTTGATGTTAGTCCTCCTCGATGGAAGATTTTTTAATGTCTTCCTATTGATTGTGATCAACTTTAAACCAGCCCCAATCTGAAATACTTCCCAGTTCCAGTTATCCTGAAAGTAGAATGGTCCAGCTCTCTAAGTGAGTGTCCTAAGACACTACCAAAATACATTACCATAAACATTATTTCAAAGCCTACCTTCAACATGACTGATAGTCAATTAACCAGAATACAACACACACACAAAAATGTATGAAAACCCTGTCCTCTGTCTTTGAACTGTTGCAAATCATAGGAGACAACAAATATATTAAAGTTATAGCATATATAGCTAAACTTCACCTAACATGCATGTTCTCTTCTCTATTTTAGAGTATCAGTATTAGGTTGGTGCAGTACGACTAACTCTGTCTAATAGAACCAATATCCCTCCTCTCTCTCACTCTTCTTCTGCCACATCATTCTTGGAGAACCCATGCACCATCAGATTTAATAGCTTCATAGCTTCATGATGGTGGATAAACACTTAAGCAAAATCTATCTGTAATGTAAGCAGGATGTAAAATCTTATCAAGTCATTTTTACCTCAGGATTTAATGCTAATATAGCATAGTCTATTCTATCTTAACAAATACAGAAATTGGTATCTGCAGTAGGTTATTGTTATTGAAAAATAACCCTAATATCTGTGCTGTTGACTTACTGAGGGTGATGGATAATGAGGACACTGATATCTGAAGCTGGAAGTTGGAGATCCAGTTTATGCTGTAACAAGACATTTGAAAAAGTCCCACATGCAATGAATGTGAAGTCAACTATTGCCTAATAATTGCATTTATCCAAGTTAAAGAGAGTGCAAAAATGTATATTCATTATGAATAATACTCTTGTGATGCCTGCATTTACCAAATTATTATAAGAATGACTTGACAGAGGAAACAACTGAATTCTGCTGCAGAAATGAACATGGACTTGCAGATTGATAAAAGTGGATACTCCAGAAAGAAACGGAATTTTTAAAGCCTTTACCTTACATATAAGTCTTTAGTTTATCTTGTCCTAAATTTTGCAGATGGAGTCACACATCGGTCATACTTCTGTAATTTGCATGTGGGTATCACATTTTCTACCACTTTTTTTTTTAATGGATGACATGAGCTTTATTCAAGAACTTACTTGTAGGGAAGGTGATCCAGGAGCAGTCAGCTAGGTAGGAATATACTTCTCCAGATTGTAAAAGGCAAATAGGTTACAGCATTTAACTTAAGCAAAAGTATGGGGTTACATGTGAAAAGAGTCAGACATAAAGTGAAAACATTAGTATACATACATCACATGTACAAAAACTGGCTGTGAATCCTCACTAAAGGTGGGACTTTTAGTATTATAATGAACTAAACCTGAACTAAAGATAATCAAAGATTATAGGTATTGATCCGGGCATGCAGATCTGGTCTAGCACAGCCTGGTGAGCTGCAAAGAAGGGTGTACAAGAACATTCACAATGCATAACTGCAGGATGTGGACAGCAGACCCTGAGAGCACGTCTCCCATGGCCTCGGCATGCCCTGAGAGGAAGGGGACATCCCAGGTCAGCCAACTCCAGGACCCTTCCCCAGGCACCAAACCACTTCTTGGAGTCATATCCCGGAATATGACTCCAAGCAGTGGTTTGGTCATTGAGTATGTGTTGCTCTACCCAGATGCCAGGAGTTAGAACAGCACTCATTGGGGAAGAAGGCATAATTCTCCCTACCACAGAGGGTTTTAGGTCAGAGAGGGACGTGATCTAATTTGAGGTGTATGATGATCCCTCCGTGCTGAAGAGCAGAATGGGTCACTGCCTGGAGAGAGCAAAACTGGGAGCCCAGAGAGAGGCTGTGGTGCCATCCAGGTGACAAAGGTAGATGGCCTGGGCCCAGAAGCAGGTGTGGAGAGGAGAAGAGATGGCAGATTCAGGGTTTCTTTTGGAGTCAGATCACTTTCTAGCCATCCAGGCTCTAATATTCAAGCTGCCATTTGAAGAGCTATATCCTGTCCTCTGGATGCGCTCGAGCAGCTTCCAAAGTGAAGAGCTGTGATGTCTTAGAGCATCAATTCTCTAAGTCCAATACTAGTTAATAAAAAGACTTTCCTTTCCCTATTGTGTCTTCTTGGCACCCTTGTCGAAATTAGTTGACCATGTATGTGTGAATTTATTTCTGGGTTTTCTATTCTGTTCTGTTGATGTGTGTGTTTTTATGCCAGTGTCATACTGTTTTGCTCACTGAAGATTTGTTATATATTTTAAAATTGAGTAGTACAAAACCTCTAACTTGGTGCTTTTATTCTCAAGATTATTTTGTCTATTCGTAATTTGTGGGATTCCATATGCATTTTAGAATTTTTTTTATATTTCTGTGAAAAACACCATTGAAGTTTTGGCAGGAATTAAATAATTGAATCTGTAGCTCACTATGAGTAGTGGGAGCATTTTAACAGAATTAATTTTCCAATTATTAACATGAGAAACCTCTTGTTCACATCTTCTTTAATTATTTTAATCAGTGTTTTATAGCTTTCAGCAATTTATTCTAAATGTTTAATTTCTGATTATATTATAAAAGGGAATGACTCAATTTCTTTTGCAGATAGTTTTTTGTCAGTGTGTAGAAATATTACGGATTTTTGTATATTGACTTTGTATTTCAAACTTTACTAACTTTACTGTTATTAGTTGTGTTTTATTGGTGGAGCATTTAGGGTTTTCTATACATAAGTTCATTCCATCTGCAAACAGAAACAATTTAACTTCTCTTCAAATTTAAATACATTTCATATCTTCTTCCTGTCTAATTGTTCTGGCTAGAATTTCCAGTACTTTGTTGAATGGAAGTGGTTAGAGTGAGCACCCTAATCTTATTTCTTATCTTACAGAAAAATCTTTCATCTTCTTGTCATTGCGTGCAATGTAAACTGTAGGCTTGTGGTACATGGCCCTTATTATGTTGAGGTACATTCTTTTTACACCTAATTTGTTGAGTTTGTATCATGAAAGGAAGCTAAATCTTGTCAAATAATTTTTCTGCATCTATTAAGGCAAACATAAGTTTATCATTCATTCTATTAAGGTGGTGTATTACATTTATTAATTTGTATGTGTAGGACCATCATTGTATCCAGGGATAAGTCCCACTTTATCACGATGCAAAATTATTTTAATAAGATGATAAATTTGGTTTGTTAGTATTTAGTTAAAGATTTTTAAATCTGTGTTTGTCAGGGATATTGACCTGTAATTTTCCTGTATTGTAGCTTTTGTCTAGCTACTGACCTTGTTAAATGAGTATTGAAGCATGCCTTCCTCTTCAATATTTTGGAAGTATTTAGAAGGACTGGCATTAATTCTTCTTTAAACATTGGGTAGAATTCACCAGGGAAAACATCTGGACTTTTTATTGTTGGGAGGTTTTCTTTTTACTAATGATTAAATATTCTTGTTCATTAATAGTCTGTTGAGATTTTCTGATTCTTCATGATTCAGTCTTGGTAGGTTATATGTGTCAAGGAATTTATCCATTTCTTCTAAGTTATTCAACTTGTTGGAATATAATTGTTTATAATAGTGAAAATTTTCCTTATGATCTTTTGTATTTCTATGGTATCAGTTGTAATGTCTCTGCTTTTATTTATAAATGTATGTATTTCAGTCTTCTATCTTTTTTCATGGTTAGTCTAGCCAAAGATTTTTTTGTTTATTAAACAACAACAAAAACCCCCAGTGTTTCTCTTGTCTTTTTAGTCCATAAAATAAATTGTAGAGAAATTTTATTTTAAATTCAGGAGGTACAGACGAATGTTCCTTACATCCACATATTGTATAGTGGTGGGAATTGGGTGTCAGGTAGTGAACATTGCATCCCATGAAAAGATAGTGAACATTGCATCCCATGAAAAAGATACCTGTACTTTTATGTTCATTGCAGTACTATTCACAATAGCAAAATATGGAACCAACCTTAAGTGCACACCAACAATTGACTAGATAAGTAAATGTGATATATATACACCTTGGAATATTATGCAGCCAGAAAAATGAGGTAAAAGAAAGGGAAAATCATATTGACAATAGTTTTCACAATAACATTTTACATATGACACCAAAAGCAAAAACAAAGAAAGAAAAGCAAAAATGAATGTCACACTCATCAAAGCAAAAATAATATACACAGCAAACAAAAAACAGTAAAAAAAATTAAAAGATCACCATGAATTTGAATAAAATATTTGCAAGCAATACATCAGACAAGGAGATAATTAAGGCACTCACACAGCTCAACAGAACACAGAAAAAAGGCAATCTCATTAAGAAAGGAGAAAAGAACCTACACAGACGTGTTCTTAAGAAGACATTCAAATGGCCAACAGGTAAATGAAAAAGTACTCACCATCATTACTCATGAAAGAAATGCAAATCAAAACAACAATGAGATATTACCTCATACCTATTAGAATGGTCATTTATATATAAAAGACAAAAGATAAGAAGTGTTGGTGAAAATGTGGAGAAAAAGGAACCTTTGTATACTGTCAGTGGAAATGTAAGTAGCACAGCCATTATGGAAATCAGCATAAAGTTTCCTCAAAAAACTAAAAATATAATTATGTGATCTAGCAATCTCTTATTTCATTTAGGTACACATCTCAAGGAAATAAAATCAGTATTTCAAAGAGATAAACATACCCATGTTCACTGCAGCATTAGTCACAATAGCCAAGATTTGGAAATCTTAGTGCCATTGATGGACAAATGGGTAGAGAAAATGTAACACACACACACACACACACACACACACACACGTGCACACACACACCACACACACAAAATGGAACACTACAGAATTTTTTTAAAAAAATCCTGACACTTGTGACAACATAAATAAACCTCAAGGGCATTATGCTAGGTAGAATAAACATGACCAAAAAAAAAGATGAGTTTTGTTTTGTTTTGACATTTGTGTAAAATTCAAAAACATCAAACTCTTAGAAGCAAAGAGTAGAATGGTAGGTGCCAGTGGCTGGGGCCTGAGAGATAAAGGAAGATGTTGCTCAGAGATTATGAATTTTCAGTTATAAGATCAACACGTACTCAAGATGTGATGTACCACTTGGGTGATGATGAATGTACTAACTCGATTTTGGTAATCATTACACAATGTCCATTCACATCAGATCATTGAATTGTACACCTTGAATATATAACTTGTATTTGCCACTGAAATACTTTAAAATAAAACAAGGTAGCATACTATACTATAATATAATGCACTTACATAATAAAGTATAATGTAATAAAAAGGCTTGAATATCATGGGCACAATATAATTTCTCCTGCCAATGTAAAGGCTATGAGTGTGGCTGCCCTACCCCCACTGCAGAAGACAATCACAAGGTAATTGTTTTTAATTCAAGAAAAAAGAGACATGGGGTTAAGCAGAAAAAAAGTAATTCAGTGATGGAGACTATGTCATTAAATTGGTTGTGAACACATGGAACGGATCCAAAATAAATATATCAATAACTTAAAAAATTTTGCAGGAAGTGTACTTTCAAAGAAACCACATCCTTGATTAAAGAGTTTTGACTAAGATTTAAAACAACTTTTAAGGACCCCACAATTTTAAGGGAAGTAAATAATTTTGTCTTCCTAAAGCTGGAGGACAGATGAAAAACTAGAACAGACTTAACTGTAAGTAGATGAATTTTAGAGAAGGTTATCATTCTAAGCAAATCTCCTTGGTTACATTTGGGAGCATGGTGGGGAATTCGTGAAACTCTAACATTTACAATGGGAATATTTAATTGGGATTCTGGAAACTCTTTATTCTTTTGAATCTTCTACACCTGAGGAAGCGGTACAGCCTCCAATTCCTTCCTTGGTCATTGAAAGATGAACTCTCCTTCTTGCGAGATGGCTACAAAATAGTTAATTAAAAAAATGTACCTTAGAAGGCATTGCTTGTCATCCTCAGTATCTGCCTCTACTCCCCTCCAAGTCACTATACAAATAACTAGGGCTAAATCTTGGCACGACTCAACTTGAGAAATGCAATAGACTACTGCAGGATCCAGAATGTTTCTCCTGAGCATCAACCAATTCATATTACAGTTAACTAGAGTTCTTCAATTTCAGGTCCCAGCAGCTCAAATGCAGCACATCTGAAATTGAATTCATCTTCCCCTAGGTATCTCCTTAAAAATATTAACCAAAATATGGTAATTTTTTTACCCATTTAAGCACGGATTAATTAAGTTTTCACTAGCTACTGGGACTCAGTCTGTATATCATGTTTATAAAAAAAGAATCTGAATCCAGCCATCTGACCAGGTAACCAGAGTTTAAATTCTAGTCCCCATTGTCTTTCAGTCTCAGTTTTATCTATTACAAACATTTTTTGTAACAATTAAATATAAATGTATATAAGTACTTATAACTATTGTTTATATATAGTCTAGTACCTAATAAATGTTTAATAACTGTTAACTGTATTTGTCATTATTTAAAATGGAGAATTGAAAATTTATATCAAAAATTCAATTATATTGTTTAAAGCTTGCCAGATATTTAGTCATGCTTAAGTTAATTGGGTTAAAAAAATAAAATTTAAGCCGGGTTCGGTGGCTCAGTCTGTAATCCCACGCCTTGGGAGGCTGAGGTGAGTGGATTGCCTGAGCCCGCGGGTTCGAGACCCGCCTGGGCAACTTGGCGAGACCTCATCTCTACAATAATCAAAAATTAGCCGGGTGTGGTAGTGCGCACCTGTAGTTCCAGCTACTCGGAAGGCTGAGGCGGAAGGGTCACCGGAGCCCAGAGGTCGAGGCTGCGGTGGCCGGGAGCGGCCACTGCACTCCAGTCTGGGCAACAGAGGGAGACTCCAACTCAAAAAAATAAATAAATAAATTAATTAAATAAAATAAATAAATAAATCAAATTTTAAAAAGCACAATAATTAACAGTGAAATGATTGAGGCATTTTCGTCAAATGAAGAATACTGCCAAAAATCTGTTAATATTGCTACTTACATTTTTAAAAAATTCCTGACTCTGAAATATTACAAGAAGTAAAACAAAATACATATTAGACATTTTTAAAAAGATGAAACAATATTTGTACATCATGTGATTATCCAAAATAAACAATAAAAATTCAAAATAAAGTTTTATATATAAAAAGAATATCCAAGTAGAAAAATAGAATGGGAAACTTCCCATTCGGAAGAGCATCACTGATGTAAAGTTCTTATCATAAACTTAAAAGTGATGTTTATAAAACATGTGAATACATTTCTGAAACTCTAGTGACAGTTATTTGTGCCATGTCCCTGAATAGAAAAAAAAGTCAATTTTTTAATTTTGTAAATGTAATTTAATTCTAATCAAAACCCCAAAGAAATGTTATGAGCACTTCATTAAATGGTTATCAAGCTAATCTTTCAAAATATATGTGTGCAAAAAGATTTATGGAATTTATAATTTCTATATGAAAGAAAAAATTGACCCATTGGTATCTAAAACAGATGATAAATCTACAGTCCTCAAAGCGATATAATTCTGGTACAAGAAATTGTCAAAATATTTGCATTGGAAGAATAGATAATTTTAGTGAAATATATTGATACAAGTAATTCATTTATTCTAAAGAATATTTTAAACTACAAAATCAGCATACTAGAAATAACTATTGACAAATGTTTGTATAATCTTGAGTTAGTAAATGATCTTTCAATAATAACACTGAAAGCATAAATTAACAAAATATAAAACCTATAAGTTCAACTATATAATTAATTTTGTTAGTCAAATACAATACAAATGATGTTAAATAACATATTATCTAGAGCACATATTTCATGTTAATGCTATTTTATGATTAAGAACTCTTAAAAATCAGTAAAAAATAGGCAAATGTCCAATCAAGAGAAATGAATAATTCACAAATACATACACATACTCATAAAGTCAGGATTATAATATTAACAAAACTCATAATTGGAGAGTGTAAAGAAATAGCTATTACTCAACAGCACTTAGGGGAATAGCAGTTGTAATGAACTCTCTACAGTAAAGTTTGGCAATATGTCCTATAACCTAACATACAATAATCCTTGGAACTCAAAAGAACTAATTGCTTTTAAAGATTATGATCTCCTGAAATGAAACAGTAAACTGTCTTTGAAATGATTATGTAGAACTACATTTGCAATTATAGAGTACTTTTCACATTATATTGCTAATTGAAAATCACATTCTAGCAAATGATGGGTATAGTATAATCGCATTTTTTTGTGGAAAATATAGATACATAAGGATCTGAAAAAATGTTCACCAGAAGTCTAAACTTACTTGTCTCTGGGTAGTTTGATTATCATTTTTTATTTTATCTTTTTTTCTTTGTATTTATCTCCTTTTTAATTAGATTTCCATAGTGGACTCACCTTCCATGAGTTAAGATAAAATAAATTCTGTAGTAAATAATGGTTTTTAAAAATTTTATGGTGTTTCTTTACTCACTCTTTCATGTCTCTTTATTATATTTTAAATTCTTTGGTTGAAGAATTTCTTTACATTATTATAGATAATTGTTTCACTGCTTGGGTACATTAAAAATTATGCTTCCCAGTGTAAAAAGCAACTATTTTATAATGTTTTTGTTAATGTGACTTAGTCCTGTCTGAATGTGACATATTTTGCCTTAGCAGAAATTAAGCGTTAAAAAACAAGTTGAATATAATTTGTAGAAACTTCAGGGAAATTTTTTGCAAGCATCACAGCATATGGCTGTCTTTAAAACCAATGCCTCCCAGGCAGTTCATTACATACTTCAACATTATGCTAAATCTCAGGATGGGATATTAGTTATCACAAAAATGGGGAGGTCTATGAGGAGAGAATTTATAATATATATTATTATACACATAATATCTGCCTTTCCATGACCTAGTGCATTGTCTAACACATAGTTAGCACTTAGTAATTAACTGTTGAATAAATAAATAACTTTATTTTCTAAGAATATAATCATGATTCATCTGCTAGTAATGAGGATCATAAACTGGTACTGCAAGGTGCTTTAATGTTATATTTTCAAAAAAGCCATGATTTGCATATTATATATTTGGAGGTATACTAAAATAATTTTGTTTTCTTAAAACGCAAGCAAGGCCTTCAGTTCTGAGACTGAAATAATTACTGAAAATTACAATAAGAAGATGTCACGGTGAACTCTAATCAGAATGTCTCTAAGAATACTCTAAATGTTCTTGCTAGAAGTACTACATAGAGCCTGCCTATGTTAACTGTGTCTCCAGTGGCTTTCTAGTAGTTGTTTAGGCCAATCTATACACACTATCCAGACACCTTGTTGACATAATATGTACTTTAAGTATGTAAATAATTTATATTTCAATCTTCAACTATGGAGGATATTTTAACCTTATCTTATGTAAATTACATTTTTTTCTTCCAATGCAATATTGTAAAATATTCCTCCGGTTCATTTCTCTGTCACACCTATCACACATTAAAACTATACTTTATAATTAGCAATGGAGCTGTTATAGGAAAAAATATATTAATGTCACCTTTGTTTAAAGAACATTGTTGGTGCCCTTGTCCCACCATCTCCAGTCCCTTGAATCACTTTTTCAGCTCAGAACCCCTCTATCAGATTCTTTGTTCTTTACAGCTAAGAGCTTACTTATGTAAATTTATTCATATGAATGCCTTTGAGCACTGGAGATTCCTGTGGCTAAAAAGCCAGAAATACTTAGGAATTTTTGTACCCATCTCTATCCCTCCAAGAGTGGCAGTAGCCAATTATTGAGATTTGGGATTATAAAACTCAATTCCTTTTCCTCTAGGTGGGATAATTTATCCTCCAGAGTTTCCTGAAAGATCAGGTTGAGTTTGGAATTTCATTAGAAATTACAACTTTAAGATCTTCTCCTCTTAATTACAGTTATATAATGTTGACATATAAAAATATATATAGCTTTATTTATGCGAAGTGAAACTACATTATACATCTAATCTAATCAGTTTTTCAAAAGCTGTTTTAAATTTAATCTTTTTGGTAAAATTTTCTTTGGGTTTCCTTGTGATTTAAGAATAAAGAATATATTTGCAAGTATCCTCATGGCCTACTGCATGCTGGATAATTCTTTAGAGCATGCAGAATTATTATGCCTTCAGACTTTTATTTTTATCATTTTTCACGTTATAGTTCTTATGTACAAATAAAATGTTTGCTCCAAAGTTAGTAACCAGTATGCTTGTGCTGAAGAAGTAAGGTTTAATTTAGAAATATGCTTCTTGTTTGGAAGTAAGTGTTTATTTCTACCCTCATTATTTCGGAGAAATATAAAATCTTGTCCTGTTGTTCACTTTACTCTCTCCTTCAACTTGATTGGGCAGACTCATTTCTTGTTCTTTTGACATGAAATAACCACACTAGTCAGCATGCTTTAAAGTTTCATCAGTTTAAGTTTGATTGCTTTAAATATTTGAAAACTAATAGTTATATGGAAACTAAGAGAAACTTGAAAATCAGTTGTTAGTGGTCAGAGACCTGCTCCCACAAAATCCAAAAAGGTACCCCAAGGATGGAGACGGCATAGGCGTTTGAGGGGAAGAAAAAAGGGGAGAGGAGAGAAAGACTGGACACCTGTTAAAGGGGTGCAGATGCCATTTTATTGCGGGAAGTTGCAAGCTTATATTTCTCTCTACAAAGGAGATATTCCCTGTAAGTCGCTCAAAATGAGTCACTTACAGCAAATTACTTGGTTTCTTTTTGTGATGTTAAAACGATACTTAAGTTTAAGTATTCTCTTTTTTGCTTGGCCAATATTCTAAGGGCGGAGACTTTTTACACCCAAAACAACATAATCCCGACATGATGAAGTTATCCTGTAAAATGTCCCTGTAACCTGCCAATATAAAATCTCAAAATTACAAAATTATAAAGCTTCTCATTAAACAACTCTACTTAAAACAAAACTCATATCCCAAATTAACTAATACATATTATAACCTTTTTAACAAAGTTTACTCTTTACAAACTTAACTTCCTTATTCAAATCATCCAGGGAAATAGATTATCTCCATAACAACAGTCACTGGCCCAGGGCTTTGGAGCAGTCTTTGTGTGGAAGAATATGTATCTGGGGATCTTTCCACACCTGGTGCAGACAGGTTAGACGTTTCTTTATCATAGATGAGGCTCTTGGTCTTTTAGGCGCCTTTGGTAATTTTCTCTTGTCGAATTCCTTCATTGTCTTTCTATTTGGAACATTTTATTTCTAAGGAAAAGACAGCTTGGAAGAAACTTCTAGTGATGTTTTTCAGGCCTAAAGGTAGTTTCGGTTGTTAGATAAAATCTGTTTTACTCACTTAAATTCTACATCT
>CAUYQG010058100.1:0-10708 GCA_963574415.1 Tarsius wallacei
TGTATTCCTCCTGTACTTCTTGGCCAGTTCAGACCATATGTTTGTAACTTTTCATGAAATACACCTGTAGGTTACTCTTCAGTTCTTTTTTGAAGTAGGCGATGAGGTGAAGCTGGGCTGCTGTGACAAGTAGGGCTACCACTTTTTTTTGTTTTGTTTTGCTTTGTTTTTGAGTTGGAGCCTCACTCTGTCGCCCAGGCTGGAGTGCCGTGGCACACTCATGGCCACTCTAGTGTCAACCTGCTGGGCTCTGGCGATCCATCCGCCTCAGTCAGACCTACAGCCACACGCTACTGCGCCCAGCTAATTTTATATCTATTGTAGAGATAAAGTTGCCTCGGCTGGTCTCGAACCCGCAGGCTCAGGCATTCTACTTGCTTAGGCCTCCCAAAGTACTGCGATTACAGGTTGAGCCACCGAGCCCAGCCAGGGCTGCCATGTTTCAGAAAAGATGCAGTGAACTGAATCTTGTTTCTTTTGAGTCACCTACGAGCAGTGGTAAATGCTGATTGTGTCAGTCCCTTATTAGCAAAGGTAACTCAGCGTTGCTGTCTGAATCTCCGAATCTTTTTTGTTCTGTCCATGTGGTTCTAAAAATGACCATAGGCTGTTCTGGGAATAGTAGTGGCTTCTGTTCTTTTTTTCTTAGCACTTTCTGTTTGTCAGGCACAGTGCAGATAGCCACACACGCACGCACGCGTGCGCGTGCGCACACACACACACACACACACACACACACCACAACACTACCTCCTGTTGTTGAATGAATGCATGAAATGACAATGTGGAACTAGTGGTTATAAAGATTAATGCCACATATTGCAATAGTTAAATAATGGGCTTCCCACCCAGAGTCTAGCACACAGGAAGTGCTTATTAACTGGTCTCTAAGTTATATAAATCCCACAGAGCGGGGATTATCTCCATTTTACAGATGAGGGAACTTAGGCATGGAGTGATTGGTAGTGTCCCTAGAGTCACCCTGATCCACAGGCACATGTTGATTCCTTGCCACAGCCTGAATGCTGACAGTCAATTCTAGTCCTTGGCATTTAAAGGAAAAATACTTAAGGACTTCTTTTTTTTTGAGCCCCGACTGGAGTGCAGTGTCATGATCATGGCTTACTGCAGCCTCAACCTCCTCCTAGGCTCAGGCGATCCTGCTGTCTTAGCTTCCTGAGTAACTGGGGCTATAGGCACATGCCACCACACCTGGATCATTTTTAAAATTTTTTTGTAGAGACAAGGTCTTGATATGCTGCCCAGGTCGGTCTTGAACCCTGGCTCAAGCAGTCCCCCCACCATGGCCTTCCAAAGTGCTGGAACTGCAGGCATGAACCATCATGCCTGGCCAGAAAGATACTTAAGGTCTTTTAATGGTAGTTTTAGTGAGTCACTGTGACATTTTATTTATTTTATTTTATTTTATTTTTGAGTTGGAGTCTCACTCTGTCACCCAGACTGGAGTGCAGTGGCACGCTCCCGGCCACTGCAGCGTCGACCTGCTGGGCTCCGGCAATCCTTCCGCCTGAGCCTTCTGAGTAGCTGGAATTACAGGCATGCGCTACCACGCCCGGCTGATTTTTTTATTTATTGTAGAGGTGAGGTCTCGCCAATTTGCCCAGGCGAGTCTCGAACCCACGGGCTCAGGCAATCCACTCACCTCAGCCTCCCAAAGCGCGAGATTACAGGCTGAGCCACCGAGCCCGTCTACACTGTGACATTTTATATATTTAAATCTTTGAATAATTCTTTTCATCTTGTCCATTTGAATGTCCCTCTTATTTCTTAGGTTTTAATACTCTACAGCTAGATATGGCTTGGCTTTGCTTTAACACTGGCTTTAAAAAAACGACGTGGAAGGCATTGGTTCAAACATTTCCCCTCCTTGAAGGAAAGACTCACAGTGGATGCTGCTGCGGCCTGTGCATGAGTAGGTAGGACGCAGAGGGAAACAGGCTCTGCCAGCTGCCGAGAGGAAAGACTGAGGAATGTGTGACCTAATTGCTGGTGGCATCTTTGACTTTGACAAACTAGGAATTGATGTGCTGGGTCAGGATCTCTGTGGGATCCGGAAATGGACAAAGCACCAACCTGAGAGCTGTAAATTAAAACGAGCTCCCTTGTTTGTTAACGGTAGAAAAGTTCTGAATGTTAGTGCAGGAATACGTGTTACAGTTGGTATAAAAGTGAATTCTACTTATTCCGTTTTCCAGCAATGCAGAAGTAAGGACGTGGAAGAGACCTTGTCAGCTGCAGCCTGTTAGTTGAAGCTTCGAGAACGCTTAGATGTAATGAGGCTGATTAGGGGCACCTGTTAGTAGGAGAAGCGTCACTTCCCAACACCTATGACCTAGCCTTTGGCTTCTTACAACTGTCTCATGCAGATTTGGCATTGAGACCTTGAGAGACTTCTTGTGCTGGGAGAGATACTCTGTTTACCTGAATTTCAAAGAAAAACTTTATATTCATTAAAATGGTCTCCTGGGGCTGGGCACAGTGACTCATGCCTATAATCTCAGTGCTTTGGGAGGTAGAAGCAAGACGATTGTCTGAGCTCAGGGGTTCGAGACCAGCCTGGGCAACATGGTAAGACCTCATCTATACAATAAAACAAAAAACTTGCCCAGGTATGGTGGTACACACCTGTAGTTCCAGCTACTTGGAAGACTAAGGTGGAAGGATAGCCAGAGCCCAGCAGGTTGAGGCTGCGGTGGCTGGGAGTGTGCCACTGCACTCCAGCCTGGGCAACAGAGAGAGACTGCTACTCAAAAAAAAATTTAGATGTCTAAAAAAGGTCTCCTGGAAGTCATTTCCAGACACACAATTCCCCCTTATTTTCTCTTCACTCACAATAATGCACAGATTTGTCTTTATTGGACAACAGCACTCATATTTTGAAACTGCACAGAGTTAGAGTGTAGGAAGCATATTTTAATTACTGTTCCAGTACTGTCCTTTTAGTTTATGCAGAATATGACTCAGCCACTCTGGAGTTACCAAATCCTGGTGGAGTTCTAGGCATCACTCATGACTGCCCACTGCCTGTGAGACGAGACTTCATTTGCTCATTGATTCAGCAGTTCCTTACTGGGTGCTCCCGTGCATGGTGGCGTGGGTCGATCAGGAGTCCCCCTGTCTACCATGGCTTTTCCTGAGTGTCCCAACCCCTCTAGGCTTGCTAGCGCCTTGCATGGGCCTCTGTACAGCACTCGTCACAGAGGATCGATGCTGTTCACCACTGGATAGACTGTCTTGGTCACTTTTATCCTCTAGCACCTACAACAGTGCGTAGCACAGAGATGACCTCAGAACATTTTTGTTGAAAAAAACAGATGAATGAATACAAAGAAATTTTACTCACAGCCCTAGTCCACAAGGGGTTTTGAGAGAAATCTAGGTACATAAAGATTTAATAATAAAACAGAATATGATGAGAATCCGCTTGCGGTTACCAAGACTTATGTGCTCAAGTCCAGATGAAATAGTCGCTGTTACTACTCAGCCCTTTATAGAAGACCTCGGTTGGGGTCTTGGCTCCATCATTTACAAGTGTGTTGCCTTGTAAACATTTTTTTGAGTTGGAGTCTCACTCTGTGGCCCAGACTGGAGTGCAATGGCCGCTCCCGGCCACCTCAGCCTCAACCTGTTGGGCTCCGACAATCCTTCCACCTCAGTCTTCCAAGTAGCTGGAACTACAGGTGCGCGCTACCACATCCGGCTAATTTTTGATTTATTGTAGAGATGAGGTCTCGCCAAGATGCCCAGGCGGGTCTCGAATCCACGGGCTCAGGCAATCTACTCACCTCAGCCTCCCAAAGCGCGGGATTACAGGCTGAGCCACCGAACCCGGCTTGTAAACATTATTTAATATCTCTGAATATGAGTTTTCTTGTCTGTGAAGCAGAGTTGCCATGACACGTGTCACAGGACTATTACCAGGGATTGTTTGTGTGTAAAGTACTTTTGTAAACTACCCTGTTATACAAAAGCAGGGTGATGTCATTCTAAAAGTGCCAGTTGAAACAATGTGGTAAAAATTCAGGAGTGTGGGTGTTTAAAAGGTCCCAGAAAAGACAACTATGGTTTCTTTTGCTTTGTTGGCAAGATCCGAAATAAACACACAGTTCTCTTGATGAACACCAAGTACCTCAGGGCCTGGACTGAGGCCTAAGCCTGATGTGATACATTTGGGACTTCAAGCCTTGTGACCCTGAGTTCCCCCATACGCTGGCCTGTCTGCAACTTGTCAAAGTTGTGACCACTTTCTTTGAGCCGATTAGCTCATTGAGGGATGCTCTTCAAGTAAAAAGGACTCAGGTGTCAGTGCTAAAGAATTTCTTTGGGAGAAGAACTCATAATATATTGTGTTGTGACCACTGTACCCTGCCTGTAAATACCCCTGTATGGTGGTCGTAGAGCCATTTAAAGCATGCCATACACATTCCATACATACTTGGTGGCCTGGAACCTTTAAAAATGTGTGATACTTTCTTTACAAATGTAATATTTTTAAAGAGGTAACCCTGGATGAAAGTTATTATTCAACAAAAACCATTCCGTGTGAAACCTTTGAAAATTTTTGTGTACCTCAGCTAAACAAGAAAAAATAATTATGCTTTGCCTTTTATTCTTTAATGTTATTTCTTATTTCCATCTTTACTTTTCATTGAACAAGTGTTAGATGGGAAAGGAGAAAGGTTTCTTGTCACTGTTCTTTGTGGTTACCGTTTTAACAAAACCTCCCTATTTTCACATTTTCCTTTTGTGGCAGAATGAGCTGTGTTAGCACATTTTCCAGATTATTGTGGTGTTTGCAGATGATCTGAGCACAGTTAAAATATTGAAATTCTAAACTCTTGGTTCAAACTTGAGCCTCATGTGTGATTCTGATATTAAGCTGCTGGTGAGTTAGCTATATGGAAATAATTGTAGTGTGTGTATGTTTAGTTCACAACATTTTAGAGAGGAGTAACTTTGACAAGAATTGCTGCTACTGGTTTTTTTGTTTTTGTTTTTTAAACTCTCCTGCCTTCTTATCAAGAAAGAGAAAGACTCCCAGAGTTAAAATAGGAGATGCTTAGGTATTTTGTGGAACTTGACCAGAGTTACAATGGTGAGTGGTGCTCATCAACTGTTATTGGGTCCTTGAATAGAGTCTTGAATGCTTGTGCGAAGGAAGACAGGAAGGTGGTGCCTCATCATCCTCCGAGGTCCCACATGGCCTCTGCACATCACCAGCTCAGCATATATCCCTCTGGATTGAAACAACTGTGTTGGCTGAGAAAGGGCTCCCGGGTGAAAGCGACTCCACGCCATGATAGCTGAATGCCACATGGGGTTCTGGGTTAGGGAACAGACATCGGTGACAGTATTGGGACAATTGGCAATATTTAAATATGGTCTGTAAAGTAGCCAACAACATTGCACCCATTATACATTTTCTTTTGTGGTAGCTGATCTTGATCATAGTCATTCGGAGTGCTTGCTGAAGTCTTGGGGGTGAAGACTTGGTGCAGTTTACTCTCCAGCGGAATCTGCGGATCTTGGTGAAAAGTATATGAGAGTACATTGCGCTGCTCATTTAACTTGTGTATAGTTTAAAGGCGCTTTTAAATTAAAAAGGTAACATTGTTACCTTTTAAGTGCCTTTTGAGAGATCCTGCCCTGAAGCATTGGCTTTGGGAGGGAAGGGCCTGGACTTTCTGACCCTTGTATAGGATTGCCAGAGAAATTGCTGGACACTCAGTTACATTTGAACCGCAGATACAGCATGAATAATGGGGAATATTTATTCCACTTACACTAAACGTTTTCATCACGTATTTGCAATTCACAGTTAACTGGGGCCTATCATTTTGTTTGCTGCATCTGGCACTCCTGTTCAAGCCAACAGTATCCCCAGAACTCGTAAGTGGTATTTATCTGTTGCATGGGATGACTGACATCTTTTCTAAATTCTGACCTGCTCTCTCCCCTTAGAAGGAGTTGGAACTTGACCTGTAGTTGGGTACAGTCTTCTCCTTGTCCTTCTCCCTTTGACGGATCTTTTTCTTTGAGCTGATTTGAGCTTTTCCTTTATCCAGTTAACTGGTAGAATGAGCTCAGTTACATTTTATTCTCAGGGACCCACATCCTGACACTCGTTGACAGGTTTAAGATCTTCTTCTAACACAGTTGAGTAGAATGGATACCACAGTCATTTTTGACAGCTGTCAGAAATCTAGCCTGTCTTGAGCCTGCGGGTTCGAGACCCGCCTGGGCAACTTGGCAAGACCTCATCTCTACAATAAATCAAAAAATTAGCCGGGCGTGGTAGCACATGTCTGTAGTTCCAGATACTTGGAAGGCTGAGGTGGAAGGATCACCTGAGCCCAGCAGGTTGAGGCTGCGGTGGCCGGGACTGCACTCCAGTCTAGGCGACAGAGTGAGACTCCAACTCAAAAAAAAAAAAAAATCTAGCTTATTACAGGAGATTAAAGAGGTTATTTGAAACACTAGTGTTATTTGTCGAACCTTTTAAAAAGGTGTGCAGTATTTCTTAGAATTTAAATGCTTTGGGCTTTCACAGTTAAATTATCAAATGCAATGCTCTTAAGAATCATACACCTAGTAATTGTTGTCACTCATTTCCCCCATTGTATATTACAATGTTCTCAATTACCAGTGCTTTCTAACATGCACATGTAGAGTTTTTAAATATAGCTTGTCTATTACCACCTGTCCCATCGATAACCTTCTCCTTAAAAGTGACCTTTGAACAATTTCCTAAAGAATGAATATTTATAGTATGTTGTATTCAAGCTGCTAACAGAGGGTTCTGTGCGTGTAACAGGTGGCTTCAGTTGGCTTCCTTTCGCTGAAATTTGATTCAGATCAAGCGTCGTGCTATTTGACCATTGGAATTGTGATGATGTGCTAGACTGGCTTCAGCTTGGACAAATTGCATTTCAGTATTGAGGTCTGGGTTTAGGATGGAGCATCTTGCACGTGCAGGAATAGGAGCGCTTTACAGATAAGACACAGCAGCTGGGGCATAAAACATCCAGGGTCATCTTTATACAGCAAAGAAATTTTTATCAGAGGGGCTGTTGTTCTCCTGGGCTTTAGGTTTAGGGGCAACTGTTCAAATGAACCCCTTCGACTTAAATATCTTTGATCTCAGGTCTAAAGCACTGAAGAGGGCTCCATCCAGTTAACTCTCAGTATAATGCTTGACATGTAGTAGGCATGCGAAGTAAAAATGTGTCCAGTGTAATGTACCAGACAGTTATGTTTGGGCTATTATTTAACTTAAAATATGATTTAATAAGTTGACACAGAAGACCTTTCCCTTACTGTCTTTTACCCACTTGCTTGGCAATACAATTGTTAATATGTCTTCCAATTAAAATAAATGCTCCGATCTAAGTTTACATTAAATAAGATTATAATATAAAGAATTAGAAGCATTAATTACATGAAATGGAATTTGACACATGAACAATTTCTGAGGAGTCTATTTTATGAAGTATGCTTTCTCTCCCGTGTCTGAAAACATTTATCAAATTGTACAGATCAGGTCCTAGCAAATTGAGTAGAAAAGTTTTTAAGAAGACAATTTTCTTATAAGAATAATTACATTTCTATTGTAGAAGAGTCAAAAGAGCCGGGCTCGGTGGCTCAGCCTGTAATCCCACGCCTTGGGTGGCTGAGGTGAGTGGATTGCCTGAGCCCGGCATGGGCAACTTGGCGAGACCTCATCTCTACAATAAATCAAAAAATTAGCCGGGCGTGGTAGCGCGCGCCTGTAGTTCCAGCTACTTGGAAGGCTAAGGTGGAAGGAAAGCAGGAGCCCAGCAGGTAGAAGCTGTGCCGGGAGCGGCCACTGCACTCCAGTCTGGGTGACAGAGTGAGACTCCAACTCAAAAAAAAAAAAATGTATATCTGTGTATTCTTGTACTTTAAACATTCTTCATTGTATTTAACAAACTCCCATTTCCTGATACTACAATAACATTGATAGATGTAACTCACGTAAGTAAAAGCTTTTGGGGTGCTCAGTAACTTTTAAATATCTGAAAGGATTTTGAAATAAAAATTGCATAAGGGGTAGGGGGTCTTATGAAGAGAGACCTTCCGTTCAGAATCTTAATAACTCTGTACCAAGTCACACAAGCAACTGTGTGTCTAAAAATTAAAAAAAAAACTTAAACATCCTAAAATATTCTTCTTGAAGTGGTAGGGTCCTAGCAATCTCCAGCTCTTCTCAGTAGTGTGGCCTTTTTCTTTCCTGGAGTTACGTTCCCCAATTCTTTTCCTGGGGGAAAACTCTGACCTCATTCACCTTCTGCTTTTGCAAATAGATCCTTTTGCTGAAATGCCATCTTTACAGCCACTCATCAAGGCTCCTAATCATGCACTTCTTTGCCTGTTACTTAACTCTTCCCCACTGAGGTCACCACCTTTACTTCTTCACTAGTTTCTAATAATTACTTACAACGTTACTACTTTTTTTTTAAAAATTGAAGTGATCCATTATAAAAGATACATGCAACCACCTCCTCTGTTAACACCTTGCCCACAGCATCTGCCTGGCAAACGCTGGCTCACAGTTGAAGCCTGGACTGTGTCTGGTCTGCATCTCTCCCTCCACAAACAGTGAGTCTGGGCTCATGTTGGATCTAATACAGCCCCTAGTAGAGCTGTTGAGTTTGGTTTACAAGATTTTAGCCCACCAAGATGGTCTGATTTACATTTTTTTTAATCTCCCCTAAAACTAGCACAGAAAAACTGTTTGATGACCAATCAATTCATGACTGTAGGACTATTAATTTAGAAATTAAAAATTTAAGAGAATAGGAGAAGCAAATGAACAAAACAGCAAAGCTACAATATACTTCAATATACAATTCAACTGTTAAGCAATCTCTTTCTACATTTAATATATTGTATATAATATTCAATATACAATATACAGTAAATCTGCTCTGATCTTCCTGAGGACAGAGAAAAGAAAATGGAGCTTTGAGTTCACGTGTTCCCCTCCCCTGTCTAATAGAAGAGTTTAATAAAAGCAAATGCCTTTTCTCAAGAGATAGTTTGAGTTTTCTGTTCAGTGATTCTTGGCCACCCCTCAAAATGCGCGGCAAGGCAGAGGCACCTCATCACCCATTTCTAAGGCAGAATGGATCTCTGGACTCCCCACATCTCAGCCTCTGTCTTTCCCTTCAAGATGAATTCAACAATGGCAAAAGCAAGTTCCATCACCATGAGAAAAGCAAGAAACTTGAGAGGGCTCCGTTTAGTGAAAAACAATGCACTGAGCTAAGGAAAGAGGTAAATCCTGAGGGGGACTGAAAACCAAAGGTGGAAAATAAGGAATTTCACTCCATTTCCTTTACTTTTATGTATGCAAAGTTTCTCAATTCTTTTTCATAGTCTATTCAACTGTTAAGCAATCTCTTTCTACATTTAATATTTAAATGTAGCTTTCACCTTCAAGCATTGCATACAAAGGCTATTAGTCCCTCACCTTACCCGTTGATAAGCTGAGGAAAAAACTGACACCAGAATCCAGAAGGGCTGCCACACTCAAGAAGCAAAACTATGTACTTTGTCATTTTCTTCCAGAAATACATCAAGCGTTCATGAAACACGTGTGTTTCCCAGTTATTTCAGATCATGTTCTGCTTCCCCAAATGTGTACATCTTGTCAGTTCAAACACAAGTGACCCTCAATTTCCACTCACCACTCCTAAATTGTTGTGGGGTGGCGAGATTGTAATAAAAAGACACATTGTAAGCTTTATTAGCAAATACAAAAGCACATCCCACAGCAAAGCAGATAAAAATTTTTTCATTTCAATGACTTTCTCACCTAAATCTTATTAATAGGCAAGACGGATAATTCAAATAATATGTTGAGAACCTTTTCCACTGACTGACAGTGATACAGCTAGTTTTGTGCCAAGTGTTTATCTGGGTAAATATTAGCATGCCATTATCACTATTCACTGACTGGATGATGGATTGTATTTCTTCTTAACACTTCCCAGAAACAGCCGTGAAGTACAGAGGGAACAAATCCACCAGTAAGCACTTACTGTGTGCTAGGGACCCCACGTATGTTTCCAGGTAAGCCCCCTAAATATTTGTTAAGTATGCATCACACCTGTGCTCCATAGACAGGGAACCTGATACTCACAGAAGTTAGGTCACTTGCTCAAGATAATACAAAGGAGTGGCAGAACCCAAAATTCAGTTCTGGGTCTGTCTGACTCCAGGGCTCATGCTAGTTCCAGGCTGCCACCTGAAAGTAATCTCTTAGGATCGAGAAGCTTCCCAAAAAACAAGCATGTCTGCTAGGGCCAACTGACCCCAACATACTCACCGTAGTTCTCCAAGCACCTTTCCCCTGGCTTTCCCATAATTTTAACAAGTTCTGTTAGTGGAACAAAATTACAAATAATACTCTTTTTTTCCTTTTTTTGCGGGGGGGGGGGGGGCGGACCCAAATTGATTAACCACAAAAACCATTAAAAAAAATTTATAAAAAAAGGAATTTGTAAAAAAAACCCCAAAATTAAAATTTTTAAGTTATTTATTAGTATTTATAATTGGATTTTTTTTCAAAATTTTTTTGTTTTTAATATTTTTTTTTTTTTTTTTTTTTTTCTTTTTTTTTTTTTGTCCCCAACCCCCACCCGAAAAATAAGGAAAAATAGAG